>JAVYIG010004454.1:0-161705 GCA_035222895.1 Strongylocentrotus droebachiensis
AGAGAGGAATGGTACGACAGGTTGTATTTTTTTGTCGGGCAGCTTTGATATTCTTATTATCGGCAAGAATCAATAGTATTTGGTATTTTTCTTTCTTCAGTATATATTGAAGGAACATCAGAAACTCATCCTGATCATCCTGGTCATTCTGGAACGAGTCATACCCTTTTAAGTCATCTATGATGACAAAGAATTGAGATTAATTAGACCGTGAAGAAGAATTTGTAAGTATCTAAGTATGAATCGGGCAATAGATCACAAAGTTTTGACTATAATTGCATTTTCTGAACGAGTCAAAGGAGTTTATTACTTAATGAATAACTTACTGAAGTGGCTTTCAAATGGTTTACAGTAGCGTATTAAATGGCATCAACGGAAAAGGGGCTTTATCTTTAAGAGTGTTCTACGAAAACGTGGTTGATTTGAATGCTCATAGACAAATCAATACATTGGAAATGAAGATGAAATAGAAATAGAAAGAGACTGGAGAGGGAGAGAGAGAGAGAGAGAAAGAGAGAGAAAGAGAGAGAGAGAAAGAAGGTAATACTCTAACAAATTTCACATCATGGTTCATTTCATAGCCGTTATACGTGTAGGCCAATCCACTATTACCGTGATTGAGAAACAGCAGGCATCTTACCTCTAGAACGAGAGATCGCCGAATTAAGATGATCAATATTTATCGTTTCGTTTACAAGAACGGAAGTTATCACCATGCCTCTTGCTGCTAAATTTTGTCTAACGTTCATAGCCATCATGTGGTAGGTCCCATCTCCTGTATAAAGTATGCTAAAAATCTTCCAATGATTCCAGACAGAGAGCTCGGCGAGGGCTGTTGTAAGCTCTGAAAGTATGAACGATGTTGTGGTCAGGGTTGGACTACGCCTTCTATCATACGCTCTTGGTGAGAGGGTACCTGTGGCAATTGGGAGATTCCAATAGGCAGCCATATCAGACACACTCATGACTGACACAGGGCACGATGGCACGAAAAAGGCACTGACATTGTGCCTGTAGAAGATATCCGCAGCAACGGCTGGTGCATGTACGCCAGCATCAGGATCGCACGTATTACCTGTTTCTCCAAGAACGTAGGAAAATGACAAGTCCTGGACGAAAGAGCCGTTTTTGTTTTGTTTGTCTAGCCTCTCGAGGGCCAAATCAAGAGACGGTTTCATGTGAATCTGACTGTAAGTATGGAATCCTCCTGACATGATGACGCCCACGGTCACTAGCTCACTCATCACTAGATAACTCGGGACAAGGACCACGGACACCAGGCTAATAATCATCTTCAGTCGGTACGGATGCATTATTCACGGATCTGGAGAACCGTAGGCAACTCAATTACAGTTCAATCTAATTATAATAAGGCTAGTTCCGATCATAATATACCAAATTTATAACCCTTATCCAAAGGCGATGTTGGAACTCCTATCCATATAAAGAAAAAGACTTGAAAATATTGTATTTTCAAGAGAAGGCCGATACAAAGTGAAAAGGTTTTTCTTCCTTGACTTATGAGAAAATACCTGCAGAAAGCGAATCGGTGATTTCTATTGGCGTCATTGTGTATAGCTTTTTCGCTATCGATTAAAGCTTCAATGGAGAGTGAATGAACATCGGTTACAACATGAACTGATTCCCCTGTCCAATAACTGCGAGTAATCTTCGGATAACATATAAACCATAGAAGGATATTGCACGTCAATATTTTATAGAAACCACAAGCTCGAAACATTTTTACGCCTACGCCAGTAGCTCGCTATTCTAATATCGAACAAGGAGATTTATTTAACTCCGATGGTTTCTGAAAGCTTTCACCTCGTGATATAATCATGATAAAGATCAGTGGCGTAACGAGCAAAAACGTTTGGGGGGGCTGACAAAAAAAATCCGCAGCACCCCCCTCTAACATGCATAGGCATCAGTGGCGGATCCAGGAGTTTCTTACCGGGGGGGGGGCACAAAATGGCATGGGGTTAAATATATGTAAAACGATGAAGCGACAGAACGAGGCTTTAGCGGCGAGGGAGCGAAGCGACTAAGCGGGGGTGGGTCTGGGAGGGGGTTCTGGCCCCCTCCCAAGGTAAGAAGCATTTGCAATTTTAGAACCAAATTAGACGCATTTTCAGGCACTTCCTAATTTTACGTCATATTACTCCATGGAGTACGTAAAATTGCCTTCCCTTTCCAAGAGTAGGAATCTTCGCAATTTGAGAACCACATTTGGCGCATTAATGTCCACCGGCACTTCCTGGAAAAAAACGAGGCCTTCTGATTGGTTACAAGTTAGAGAAAAGTGATCTGTCACGGCTTGAAAACGTTGTATATGCTTTGATGCCGCACAATGCACAAAGACGGTGGTCCGGTACTTCATCAGTAGTACTTGCAAAAAATGTATGGAGTGTATAAACTGTGTCGTTATCAGGGGCGTCGCTAGATCTTTGTCAGTGGGGAGGGTGTAGAGGCCACCGATTATCGACACAAACGAGCAACCAATTACCGACAAATATATTAATGCCAATGCTCAAATGTATACAAATTTAACCCAAAGCGCGGAAACTTTGACACTTCATTAAATTATTACAGAAAGAAGACGATCCGTTGTACCGTTCTCGACTCTTAATTCTTGTTTGGATCCAGTTCCCACCCGCGCGAAGCGCGGCAGCTTTGACGTTCAAATAAATTATTAATCTTAATCCTTGTCTGACTTCAGTTTCCCCCCTCCCGCGCGGAAGCTTTGACACTTCATTACATTATTAGAGAAAGAAGACAATTCATTGTAGCGGTTCCGTCTCTTAATCCTTGTCTGAATTCATTTTCGCCCATCTCGCGTGAAGCGCGGAAACTCTGACGTTTCATTAAACTATTATCTTAATCCTTGTCTGAATTAAATTTCGCCCATCTCGCGCGAAGCGTGGAAGCTTTGACGTTTCAATAAATTATTACTCTTAATCCTTGTCTGAATTCATTTTCGCCCATCTCGCGCGAAGCCCGGAAGTTTTAACGTTTCATTATATTATTAGAGAAAGAAGACGATTCGTTGTATCGTGTTCTTGCCTGAATTCAGTTTCCCCCTCCCGCGCAAAGCGCGAAAGCTTTGACACTTCATAAATTATTAAAGAAAGAAGACGATTCATTGTACCGGTTTCGACTCTTAATCCTTGCTGGATTCATCTTCGTCTATCTCGCGCGAAGCACGGAAACTCTGACGTTTCATTAAACTTTTACTCTTAATCCTTGTCTGAATTCATATCCCCCCTCCCGCGCAAAGCGCGGAAGCTTTTACGTTTCATTAAATTATCAGAGAAAGAAGACGATTCGTTGTATCGTGTTCTTGTCGAAATTCAGTTCCCCCCCCCCCCCCCCCAGGCGCAGATCCAGGATTTCTTAGGGGGGGAGGCCCAAATTTGAAATTATGCGAGCCAAATATTGGTACGTAATGGTGACCAGCAATGACGTAATTAGGGGTGGGTGCAGGGAGGGGCGAGTTTTTCCCCTCCCTCCTCCGCGAAGCGCGGAAGCTTTGACATTTCAATAAATTATTAGAGAAAGAAGACGATTCGTTGTACCATTCCTAAAAATAATCCTCGTTTGAATTATGTTTCCTCCCATCCCGCGAGAAGCGCGAAAGCTTTTACGTTTCATTAAATCATTAGAGAAAGAAGACGATTCGTTGAACCGTTCTCGACTCTTAATCCTTGTCTAAATTAATCCCCCCCTTTCCGCGCAAAGCGCGGTGGCTTTGACGTTTCATTAATTCATTAGAGAAAGAAGACGATTCGTTGTACCGTTCTCGACTCTTAATCCTTGTCTAAATTCAGTTTTTCCCCCGCTTCGACGTTCCATTAAATTTTTAGAGAATGAAGACGATTCGTTGTTCTGCTCCCGAAAAATAATTTAGTTTCCCCACCCGCGCAAAGCGCGGAATTTTGTACGTTTCACTAAATCATTAGCGAAAGAAGACGATTCGTTGTACCGTTCTCGACTCTTAATCCCTGTCTAAATTCAGTTCCCCCATCCCCTCCCGCGCGGAAGCTTAGACGTTTCATTAAATCATTAGAGAAAGAAGACGATTCGTTGTACCGTTCTCGACTCTTAATCCCTGGCTAAATTCAGTTCCCCCATCCCCTCCCGCGCGGAAGCTTAGACGTTTCATTAAATCATTAGAGAAAGAAGACGATTCGTTGTACCGTTCTCGAATCTTAATCCTCGTCTAAATTAATTTCTTCCCCCCCCCCCTCCCCCCCCCCCCCCCCCCCCCCATCAGAGAAAGAAGACGATTCGTTGTACCGTTCATGACTCTTAATCCTTGTCTGAATTACAAAAATGTTCTTTGTCTATTCCCTTTTCTTCTTACGTCCTTTTCCTTTTCACTCCTCTCTTTTTTTGGCCGGCGTTTATGGGGGGACCACCCCACCGCCCCCTGGCTACGCTTCTGCGGTCAGATGAACTATGTTGATACCTTGTCCGCCCCGGAAGCTCAGGGGTTTAAGGCTTTAATTGACGGTCAGATTAGCATTCAGGGATCCGCCTTAGGGCCCTAGGCGGGGTCCAGGGGGCAGAGCCCCGGAAGTTCAGGAGTTTTAGGCATATAATTACGGTCAGATGAGCATTATTTTGATACCTAATTGTTACAGTGGCAGGTCACTAATTGGCTTGGGGTTCAGGGGGCGGAGCCCCGGAATCTCAAGGGTTTTAGGCACTCAATTACGGTCAGATGAGTATCAAGGGGCCCGCCTAAGGGCTCTTGGTTGGGTCCAGGGGGCAGAGCCCCCGGAAGCTCAGGGGTTTTAGGCTCTCTTTCTTCCTATTTCTCTTTAATATACTCTTTCATAGAAAGTGTGGGGGGGTGGGGGGCTTGAGGATCCCGATCCCCGCCGTTCCGCGGGCCCTGATATGTAGGCATCTCAAGAAGCATTTTCTTGCCTGGCTGTAAATTTAGGAATTTGTCATTTTCCAACAAACGCATAAAGTGAGGAAAAATCTCGGAAAATTATCTAATTTCAGCATTATTTGTAAACCACCGTTATGGAATTAGAAATAAACCACGTTTGAATTCTATTTCTCCAAAGCCTCCCCCCCCCCCCCGTCCCCTATCAGTACGCCAGTTCCCCCCCCCCCCCCCTCCCCCCCCCCCCCCCCTTCCCCCTCCGATCTACACCTTGTTGGCGGGAAAATTGCAACTGATATCCCTTACCTTTCTTCGTTCTCTTTTTTTTTCTTTCCCTTTCTCTCCCCTTTCCCTTTCCCTTCCCTTCCTTATCTCTCTTTTAGGTTTGCTGGGGGGGGGGGGGAGGGGCAAGGTCATTTTGGTCCCCACCCCGCTCCACACATTGTTGGCGGGATTATAACCGCTTCTTTCCTCCCTTTTCTTTTTTTCTTCCTCTTTTTTGTTCCCTTTTAGCTCTCTTTTCCTTTTCCTTCCTTTTTTTTTAGTGGGGACGGGGGGGGGGGGGAGGCTAAGGCCTTTTGTCCCCCCCCCCGATCCACAATTTGTTGGCGGGAAAATTGCAACTGATATCCCCCTTCTTTTCCTTTCTTCTTCCTCTTTTGTCCTTCCCTTTATCTCCTCTTTTTCTTTTTTCTTTCCCTTTCCTTCCTTCTCTTTCATTTTTTGATTGTTGGGGGGGGGGAGGGGGGAGGCAACAGCCTGGGAGGCAAGTCCTTTTGCCCCCCCCCCCCCCGATCTCCTTCTTCCCTCTTTTCTTTTCTTCTTCCTCTTCTTTTTTTCCATTTCTCTCCTCTTCCCCTTTCCCTTCTTTTCCTTCTCTCTCTCTTTTTTTTTTTTTTTTGCGGGGGGAGGGGCCAAGGCCCGCTCGGCCCCCCTGGATCCGCGCCTGCCCCCCCCCCCCCCGAAGCGCGGAAGCTTTGCCGTTTCATTAAATTATTAGAGAAAGAAGACGATTCGTTGTACCGTTCACTACTCTTAATCTTGTCTGAATTCAATTTCCCCATTGTGCCCCACTGCACGGTGCATGTGCAGTGTTACATGATTTAAGTATGGAACGCCCGGCAGTGCTTGTCACAGTTGCTTCTGGATAGGATTTTTTTTACTAGTTTTACTGTTAGTAATCACAGCCCCTTAGTGACTATAACAAAACATATGCTCTTCCTGGCCATTTGGGAATGTGTCAGTTTGCAACAGAACTGGAGAAACACGCATTTTGTTGAAAATCATGTGATATCACGAACATTTATACATCACTTGTATATGGAATTAAAAATAAGTCATGGTTCAATTTTATTTGGGGGGGGGGGGGCTGGCGCCCCCCCCCCAAGCCCCCCCCCCCCACCAGTACGCCAGTGATAAAGATGAAACCAATACCGAGCGATGAAATTAGTAAGGTTTACAGCAGGAAAAGTCTATTCATCCTATACATACATGGATGGGAAAAGAGGGTTGGCGAGCGAATTTATTCGTAATAATTATGTTCAATAGAATCTATTTTATGAATAATTTTTTTTTTGGTGTCACTTCGGGTGTTCTCTGCGCCACGATTTAATCCTGAAAAAAAAATGAAAAAGAAAGAGATATAAGCAAAAGTATTTTTTTAATTTTTATAAGAAAAAAAAATCGAGAGTGGGGAAAAAACGGGAAAGGAAGGTAAATCACGTTCTTTTTTCAAAAACGTTTTGAGGACGTTTTTTTTTGCTGGGTTAATTAATACTTTATTCATCGGGTAACCGATAATGCTTGTGCTTCGACTGGCCTCTCAAGTGCTGGACCTACGCTTCACCCCAGCCCCCCCCCCCCCCCCCAAAAAAAAAAAAAAAAAAAAAAAAAATAGTAACAGAAGGAACGAAGAATTTTATAGGCTGATGATCTAATTATTTATTACTTGTTTGCTAGTCAGAGAATTTTCTCGCCAAAAGGGCACACCAAAACCCTGCTGACCTTCTTTCATTCCTACTTTTGTTTTTACTCGTCGGATAATTTATGGACTTGAACCTCCCCCCTCTTGCAAGATCCGCCACTGTTCTGCGTCGATCTGATTGACTTTCTGTCAACAAGCCATCATTATAAAGTTCACATCCGGAAAGCTCTTCTGACTTCATTATGTATTCTTTTGTCGATCAACCTGCTGCATTGGCGAGGCCAGTCGATGGAGATAAAAAAGGAGCTCAACAAATTGAAATGCGAGTCTATTATTTCTTATCCATTTTCAGCACATAATGGGTACCGCCAGCCTCCGAATGAAAGTTTTGGAAATATATATATACATGTTGACATGCTGAAGTAAAAGTGTTTTCTTTTACAGTAATTTATTTTGAAATAGAAATTGCCTTCAAGATAGATGTACGGTGCCATGTCAAAAGTAAATAAATATCCGTTCTCTGGTACATTTATCTCATTTGATTTCGTAACTCCAGAGCAGCGTTTTTTAACCGGGGTGCCGCTAGAGAATGTAAATAACCGAACAACATTTTTTGGAAAACGTTGATTTTGTGAAAACAAATATCAGAAACGATTAGAGTATGAAATTACATGAGAAAATCAAATTTTAAAGATAATAAAGTGTCTAAATTTCCTCGCTCGCTATATTTTGACAGCAAAGTGCCCGAATATAATTATATTAATTTTTTTTTAACGAAATTACATTGTTACCACACTAATTACATTTAGAAACATGATAAATTAGGGAAACGAGAGACCCGAATTGTCTCTTATTCGTGTTTCAAGTTTTATGACCGAATATATCATTTTGTATTCATGTACATTGGGCGGCGAGGAGCCCGCATACAGTACTTTAAAGCCCCACTGCACTACTTATAGCAACTATATAGCAAACAATGCCTAATCGGTGATCATTGGTCCCCCATGATCCCCTTTTTCTTATGTTAATTGTGAGATGATTTTATGAGATAACCACCTGTCCCATGGTGGGAGGTCTAATCCCTTCTAGCCAAACTTGTACAGAGGGGATTTAAATCGTTTCTAGTGTGTTGATTACAAAATATTTTTGTTACCAGTTTGAAAATGTCTTCTCCTTTTTTTATTCTTGGTCGTTCGCTAAATTGAGAAACAAATATGCCCATACGTGTGTACATAGCACATAGCACGAGTGCAAGAGTGATGCAAAATAAATAGTTTGTCGAGAATTTGGGCATGGAAACTTTGAAACTTTTCATTTCTTAAGAGGGTACCGTGACTAACAAAAAGTTGAAATAACGCTGCACCAGAGAAATGTATTTCCATGCATTTTGAGACGCGCTGGACAATTACCTAAAACTTACATCCTTCGTGGAAAACAGCAACCGCACTGGTGTTGCATAAATCATAATTAAAGGGAAATGTGTAGTAATGAGGAGGATAACGTGTTATAGTATTTGAACGAATATGGGTTCATGCATGAGATTTTATGGGCTCGTAGCCATCTCTCAATATGTCAGATCGTCTATTGCTCGGAGGGTAGTTGACCTCGGGGGGTAATTGTCCTCGGGAGGTGATTCTCCGGGGAGTAGATTCCTCGGGGTGGTGGGGGGGGGGTGTTCCTCGGGGGTAGTTGTCCTCGGGGGTAATTCTCCGGGGGTAATTTTCCGGGGGTAATTGTCCTTGGGGTCGTTTTCCGGGGGGAGTGATTGCCCAGGGGGTAATTGTCCTAGAATGGAAATATTACATTCACCGTGTAACGAATAATTGTATTACAATGTCAGAATGCAAGTATCATATATAACGCGTCGTTAAGTAGGGCAAGCTACAATATTTGCCTTGTCTGGCAACAACTAATGTATACAGTTTGAATTTTGACTTTCGAAATACATTTATTTGTAACAGGTGGATTAAATAGCTCCTATCAAGGCGTTTCACAACGTCATATGCATTATTTTTTGGTTATATTACGAACATTACGAAAAATGGCCGATTGGAAGGGGCATCATATTCCGTTACATAATGACAAACCTCATTGGAAACTTTATTGCAAACAATTTTTGGACATATTAGAAGTGTTTTTTTTCCCCTAATAAGAAATGTGAACAAGCGAAGTTTCTAACCTCACTTTAATAATAATAATAATAATAATAATAAGCATTTCTATAGCGCCATTCATCTAGAAATTCTATTCCGAGGCGCACTAATATTTACCCCGGCTTTAGCGTTCCATCATTTAAAGGAATTAATTCCTGCCAGGTACCCATTAACCACACCTGGGTCGAGTATGACAAATGAAGATTAATGCATGCCAAAGGAAATTGGTGCCGTGTTGCGGATCAAACCACATCCTTTGAATTTTAAGTCAAGAGCTTAAACCACGCGACTACGACACTTCTACTTTGGAATTATAGAAATAATAATGAAAAATAGAAAATATAGTAAAAAGGATTTCATTTCCCTTTGATGGCAGGTAATAAATAAATTATGTTGATAATAATTTTGGAGATATGACTAAGAATTTCATTGCATAGTTCTCCGGGCTCGTGAATATCTAATAATTTGGTAATTCTGTGTTCTGTTGTACCATGCCTTAATATCCACTTTAAAATCATCCCGAAGTTACAACGAATTTATAAGGTTATTAAATAAACATACGTTGAAAAATATCTCCCTTTATATTGAAGAATTTTAATATTGATGAATAAGAGTGTGGGTGGGAGTATTGGGTTTTGCTCTAAGGTGGGTGGGGGCATGATACTATATAAACGATGTTATTTTAAATTGTTTTTATACCTATTAGTTAAGAATTTTAATATGTGATATATAATTTTCTCTCATTTTTTATGTATTGTAAACTGGCCCCCTAACTAGAACAGCTGTGATGCACTGGCATGGCTGAGCAGGGCGATCCATGCATTTTTAATTTCTCATGTTATCACGTATATTGTTTTAATATTTGTTTAAATATTGGTTAGTAGAATAAAATAAAAAATAAAATATTCATCATCTCGTAACACCAATACTGGCAAACCCGTGCTGGAAAATGAGATAAGATAATTTCAGGGGAAAAAAATCTTTCGATATGATGATATTGCTCTTTTTGCCATTTGCTCAATTTCTATTGGGGGTACAAGCCTTGTCAAACACAACTTGTAACAACCTCTACATCACGACTCTTTTAATCAGCCACGTGATTTTATGATTATTACAATGTTAAGCTTTGTACGCTTTATTAGTTACTAAGATAAGTACTCTTCCTCTACGTGATATATCCACAAATAACTGTCCCTGATTTTACTAATGATAAAATAAACTGAAAACAAAACAATACTAGCAAAATAAAAATCCGTCTGCATATTCAAAATCCGCCAATTAAAAGTATCCGCTGTTATACAGGCGTTACCATTACTTTTCTGCCGAGGAAGAGGATTATCCATTATGTCACATGCCAATCATGAATGTATTATGTACATGTGTGACCTCTAAATGTTTTCCGCTTCTTAATCGGAATACATGTGCTTGAGTATGATCTCGTGATAATGTAGAGATACTTACTTCTTGCATTCTTTGCGACATTTGCTAAATCGATCCTGCTAGAATTAGGTTTGATGTTCTGGTCGATTGCCTGGAATGTAAAGTGTACATCGCTTGTACTGTCAAGTTGTTCCATGGCATCAAAAATAAGGCGATAAAGGCAACATTGTTGGTATAGAAAATATCCTGTATCCCAGCCGTAGAATCTGAATATACTCTCAAACAGGGAAGCGATTTCTGATGCTCTATACGACAATCTTGTAACAGTTTGGTAGCGAACCTTGTCATCCAGGGCCACAGTTGCAGAGATTGAAGCTAAGAGGGTAAGATTCCAGTAGGCTGCAAGATCAGCCACACCAATTGTCTCCTCCGAGCATGACGGTCCCATGATTGCTGTTACCGAGTTGGTAAGAGCCAGTTCAGCTGCAACGGCGGGACCGATCATCGACGTGTATCCATCGCAAGACTCAAGGGTTTCTCGCATCATATACGACATCGTAATGTTGGCTACAAACCTTTTGTCTCGGACCATTTCATGGACTTTCTGAACGGCTATATCTATGGCGGGTCTTGTGAAGACCTCACTATGATGATGCTCCTTATTGCTTGTTACAATCACGCCAATAGTCACATTGCAATATTCGTTTATCAAACAGTCATGAGGATGAAAGCAACAAAGCAATAGTAGAGCAATAAAATATTCCATGGTGGTTTCTTAACAGAATGTGGAAGGGATGAGTCATTGGGATATAGTGGCTTACCGTTTCAACCAGAGTGACATAATGTGGATACTTCCTATGGCATTGATTTATAAAAAGTGTTAGGACGTGCCAGCGAACAAGTTCGTCGTATCAATCATTTCTAAGTGGTGTATATTTGATCATCATTGTTTGATAGAACGAATGAATTGACAGAATGTGATGACATGACTGATTTTAATACAAGATTCTTTGTACACTTTGTATGCTCAGTAATTTATCTGACGCGTTCAGCAGACTCAAATATTGTCTCACATCTAAGAGACAGCTAATGTAATTATTGTGGAATAACAATAAACACTATGTTTAAAAAGAGGCAACTCTGGGCAAAAGATCGAAAGGAAATGGATTAAAAGTGGATGGGTTTGGGCGAATACGTTTGAGAGGGAGAGAGCTAGAGAGGAGAAATTGTGTTGATATCTTGGGCAGAAATCAATCTTAAATAAGTTTAAATACTTTAACTGTTGTTTAAAGTTGTAAATTACCTTTCAAATCGAAAAGTTCCTTTGCATGCCCTTAACATTTTGCACAACCCTTGAAACTATAATCTAGAGTTTATAAAGGTGTCCTATAAGGGGAGAACAGTTTAAGCAATGTGAGAGCTTTCCTGTATTAAAGCTGAATTGATTTATATACAATGAGAAATTCAATGATGTACCTTGGCGATCGGCAAAACTACAAAAACAAGATGAAATCACCTCAAGACAATCTCTCCATATTTTTAGCATTTAATTTGGAAAAGAATTGATTCAGAGGTTAATTTTAATGTACCGTGCGTTAAAATAGTATTTGAACATGGAATAGTCAATAATTGCAAGTGTGCGATTCAGCAAGTTTCTTTTAACTATAATATGTATTCCATTATTTTTGTTAATGTCTTTCAAATATTTCACCAGAGAAGTCTATTTTGTCTTCAGTATCGTACAGGAATGCGCTCGGTTATTACGTGCTCTCGGACTCACCTCTTGAAACTTTCACAGCACTATTTAAGGCAGCATACAAAGATTCCTTGTCCTCGCCATCAAAAGAAAATAGCTGAAGCTCCTCACTTCCACCCAACTCTTTTGACTTCTCCACAGATTCCCCTATATTGCGGAAAATGCAACATGACTGGAACACCATCGAACCGCGCTTCCACTCGAACAAGTTGAAGACTTCCTTGAACAAAGATATATATTGGCTGGCTCTGTAAAACGCTCTTATGACAGTGCTGTACCGCTCTTTATTGTCCAGTTCGATGTCAACAGCACTTGCTGTAATAACTGCGAGACTCCAGTAAGCTGCCAAATCTGCCACTCTTTCCATCTCCTCAGAGCACGAAGGACCAAAGATTGCCGTAACCGACTCAATATACTTGAATTCAGTCGCCAAGGCAGGAGCTACCATGGCAGTGAAACCATCGCAGGAATCCAGGGTGGCTTTCATTATGTATGTCATAGAGATGTTTCTCGAAAGTCTACCATCTAGGACCATATCATGGATTCGCTGAATAGCCATGTCTAAAGCTGGCTTAGTTTGAACCTCACTGAAATAGTGTGGTGGTTTAGTTACTATCACCCCAATGTGAACACTACCTCTCGATCCATACACATACACAAACAGACAATGTAGAAGGAGACAAATATTTGACAGCGTGTTCTTTCCCGCCATAATATTGGAAGAACGTCCTCGCAGGCAAGGGTCTATATGGTATACGGTTCCAAGCTGTTTAAGAATGAATATCAGTGACTATATTCTATTAACAAAATTTAAACACAAACTATCTAAAAACACATGTCCAAAGTGGATTCGGTTTTGGTTTCGTTAAGAGAAAACGGATCAAGAGAGCTCTAAAGATACAAAATACCAGTGAATGGACGGGAACGTGACCTGTTCTGAGGAAAGTATTGAAAATATCGACGATAGTTCTTTTGGAGGTTTTCAACTGACGGGCGGAAGGAGGGGCAAGCATCGACATAGCTCACCGCGAAGTGACGAATTCATGAGCAAGCATATATAAATTACATTACTGTATTAGGAGAAGAATTCTGACAAGTAGCTTTCACTGGTGCACTCAATGGACAAATATTTCACTTAGCTAGCCGAAAATATGAGCTAAGACGTGTCTCAGACAAAACACGTGTTTGTTCAAACTATCCCCTCTCACAATTTGATGAGAGTAAAGGACGTTCGGCGGCAATGTATAATGAGATTTTAAAATCGATGCTCTAGCCCAGCTGACTATAGAAGACAGTTTTGTTGTATTGGAATATACGGTAAAGGTTAGGACAGGCTGTTTCTCATACTTCATAATTAAGCTTGGTTCATAATAATTCCTCATGTGATAAAGTAGATGTGGGCGGACGAACTATTTTGTCAACAAAAAGAAATTCCGTCAATAAATAGAACTACCACCAACAAAGAGGAAAAATACATCAAAAACATAAAACATCCACAGAGTTTCAAATATCACATGTACCGAGAAGATTTGAATGAATAAATAATGATCTGAGAGTTTTTAATTTCCTACCGGGGTCACCAAAGCATCCGGATTATAAAATAATCTACATAGGTTGAGGAGACATTCCAACCTCGCCAACAGAGATTTTCAAGCACTTCTGTTTCACTCCTTACAAAGATAGATAACGAGAAATTAAAACCGTGTCTTCTGAAGCAGATCTTATACGTCTGAACTTATTGTGATGACTCTGAGTGCTTTCCTCTTGCCATTTTCTCATTTCGAATCGACATCATACCGTCTGAGCACTGAAATCTGTAGTTCTGTCAAGTTTGATATGTGTTTTCTTTTTTTCTTTGATTGAACAACTGACTTTGTAATCTGTATTTGTTACTGCAATTACCTATATGTCCAGGAGAGTATTGTGATCCACCTGTGGAGTTGTATGTGACCTAAATTGTGATCAAATTGATATATGTCAGTATATATGTACCAACTGCAAAGAGCATATCTTTCCTTTTAATTATATTGTTGAAAATGATGAGTTTTTGTGGACATTACAACAGTTTTCTCATATGAATAAGAGAATTCCATATGCTAAAGTTAAAAAATAATGATAACGGGATGTCTTTTTTACACTTGAATGCTAGAAGTCTATGCTCAAATTTCAATAAACTCGAGGAGTTATTGATGTCTTTAGATTTGGCTGAATTTTTCCATGTAAATTTCAGTATACAGTGCGTCCCAGAAAAAACGAAACTGAGAATTATCGATGTTTTATCATAACTTAATCACAATTATAATTAATAAATGACACATATTTGGAAAGCTTAGATCCTCCTCTTTCATTTGATGCAACTCATATGATGCATATTTCACTCATGAGTGATTAAAAACAATTTGAAGAGAGGAAACCTGAAAAGATAGAAATTATATTTGGTGAAAAATAAATAACAGGGGAACAAATGTCACTAAATTCATTTATAAATACACTGTAGTTGACAAATCTATTTCGTTTACGAGAAACCTTCACCCCAGAAGAGCACCAACTTATTTATGCAATTTGGGTTCTAGCAATTGTAGTACAAAGGATAATAGCATGTGAATGAAATGCTGCATCACCACACCGATCTGGGAAGGAATCATCCATGAATTTGAATACATTTACTTGATAAACGACTTCACATAGTACGTCACGTTATCAAGAAACAGGCGATGCCCATGTCGTGCTGAGAAACTACATTATTCTTGCTTTATACCTCTCTCATACATTTTGGTGGGGAAACTTGTAGATAATGGGCAATAATACAATAGATCTCTCAGAAAAAGTAAAGTCATTTGTTGGGGTTCGGTTTCCTTTAACAAGTTCCTTTCGTATTTCACGCAAATGCGGTATGGGAGAAAGAAAACATATGGTCTAACTATATTTTGATGCTCCTGAATCACTTATGTTACATTTGGGCCCTTAAAATAAGATTGTGGATACCTGAGATATACTTGGCTACCAAAGCCTCGTACCAACAATTTATCATTGAATTTTTATATCGAAATAGAAATAGAGATTTACTGTTATCCTATTACCACAGGAAAAAGTACAAATCAGTCCTCTTGACTGTCAAGATTTGCTGGTATTTTGGGCCCTTTTTGAGCAACTATTTACTAAGGGTAAACCACGTCTTTATTAAAGCCGATCTGCACTAGTTGCCCAGGGGGATTAGACCACCCGGTATGGTCACTGGCAGTTGGTTATCTCATTAAATCAGCTCTAAATTAACATTAGAATAGGGGGACCGTGGGGGACCAACGGTTACCGCTTAGGCATTGCTGGCTATATAGAGGGCACAAGTAACAAGTAGTCAGAGCCATCCATACAGAGAGTTTGGCCAACTTGGTTTCACTGGGTCACAACATGGCGTATGTTCTTTTGTTTTGTGCTTGCCCAACACAGCAGTAGTCGCCATATTGTGTCCAACTCGAACCAACCGGGTTGGCCAAACTCTGTGTACAGATGGCTCTGCAAGTAGTACACTCCCTCTTTGATACTGCTCTTTTTTCGGGCCCGGCAATTCTTACGGTGCCATGGTTTAACTTGACTGGCAATTCGCTCTCATAATCTGTTGGTTCACCTGGGTGTCCCGTAATTATGTATACATAAACAGCTCTGTGGCGAATGACTATAGCCACATGGGACGATATTGGGTCATATAGCATGTTTCCACAGGAGATCAGAAAATTAACGGAATGTTCTACCCTTTATATCATTCCAAACACACGCCTATCAGCAATGTTCGGAATATTTAGACGCGCATGGAACAGAATTTGCGATGTACGGCGGATGTCTCTAAAGAGAGCGTTGTGTGGTTACGTGCACTGGGGTTCCTAAAACATGAAAATCATAGCATACTCACATTTATACTGCCTTTCAAGGCATGTTAACACTAATACTTGTTCGACTGGAAAGGAAATTAGACGAGACAAAATGTGATAATTTAGTATGTTCCCTGAATAAAACACGCATATAGTATGCGTTTATAGAACGCTTCCGGGGGACATCCTGACCTAAGTCAATGAACGGTTCATCGAAGTAACAAAGTTGTTTCTGCAGAGTTGAGAAAACAGACGTACCCGAAACAGAGTAAACGCTGGAAATAGGTACGAAAAGGGGGAGCAATAAAGTTTATCCCGTGTTCCTACTGGAGCGCGTATTTGAAAACACGCTGTTAGACCTGGAAAAGACACAGTTAGACCCGGCAATTAATGGAGAGTATACATGGTATTTTAGAATGCGGGAAATACTCTGAAAGTCTTTAAATTACCCCTTGTCCATAGTAATGATGTCATGATGATATATTTGTCGTTTAAACAGGTGGTGAATTTAGTTGTATTCGACCACAGAACATTAAAACTTGACCATTAGAAATATATTGATTTGGTTATTTAATTAAGCATTTTGATAAGCATGATGTCAACTCACCTCTCGATACCTTTACAGCTTCATTTAGTGCAATGATAATAGTATCGTTGTTAGAAAACTTAAATAATTGAACGTCGTCGACGGCGTATTCATCCTTCTCGTTTATCTTTATCATGGCATCCGCTATATGGCGATAAATGCAACATGTTTGGTATATCATCGAGCCACGTTTCCATTGGAACAAATCAAAAACTTCCCTTATCAAATCGACGTACTGCGAGCCTCTGTATGATACTCTGGTGACAGTACTATAGCGTTTCTTGTCGTCCAGCCCGAAGGCTACAGCACTTGGTGACAGGACCGCAAGTCTCCAGTAAGCTGCCAGATCTGCCACTCTCTCCATTTCTTCAGAGCAGGAAGGACCAATGATCGCTGTCACCGACTCGATAAACTTGAAGTCGGCCGCCACGGCAGGAGCTATCATTGAAGTGTAGCCATCGCAGGCACTCAGGGTTGCTTGCATCGTGTATATCATCGATATTTCTGAGGAAAGTAGATCATCTTGAATCATGTCCTCAACCTTCTGTATAGCTAAGTCCATAGATGGTTTGAAAAAAATCTCACTAAAATAATGTGGAGGTTCGGTGACAATGACACCGATGTGGACTCTTCCCATCGATCCAATGGCTAACAGAAGCAGACAATGTGCAAGTTGAATAATATTTGGTGTGTTTTTCCACGCCATATTTACAAAATATCCTTCAACAACATCTGAAGTAATTCTCCTTGTATAGTAGCTGGTAAAGTCGTATGGACCATCTGAAGTGGAATTGCGTGGAGATCTAACACACTCATTTTTTGTATCCGACTCAAAATTTCATTATGGTTACAGAAAATGTATGGGTGTCATTCACGAGGATGGTTAATTTCAACAAATGCTTTTAACAAATTAATGCACACCATTGTCGATATCATTTACTCAGCTGCACTGAAAAGCAACATGAAATGAACAAAAAGAGATATTTGTATTTTCATTTCTGTAATGTATTATTAGCAACGTGCGTGACTATTTGTATGAGGCGTTTGAATAGATTTTTGAATCGATTAAAAAGCCTGAAGAGTATGGATGGCACTTATTCCGATGAATACATGAGCCAGAGAACGATACACATACACCGAGAAGATGTTAATTTGCCCCCATCAAAATATGACTGAGTTGACTGAAGTGAAAAAAGATCAGATGCTTTCAATTACAATATGGAACGCGACGTCGAGAGGAAAAAACGAAACAGAAGAGAAGGGAAAGACCGCGCAATATATACAGGGGGAGTATGCCTATAGGTCACATTTGTTGCGGTGGCCGTGGGGTCTAAAATATATACGGCCAATAGCAATTATAGGGCCGCCGCAGCAGTCCCATGGTCACAAACTGATTGAAAAGGTTTTATTATGATTGCACTTCGCAGCCAATCGGCTGTATTATGTACAATTTACATTGGCAATAATACATACAAAATTAATGAGGTTTTATATTCTCACAGAGTTTAATATACATTATTTATAACAAAATTCATAACCAATATGACTAAGGCAATAACAGACAAAATTAGGTTAAGTTTTAAATATGTATTTTGTGAGGTGACACAAGAGTGGGTCAAAGGATGAGCAAGCAAGATGTGTGAATTTGCTCGAATTCCTTACAAATGGCACCTTATATATTGCGATAAATGCAACATCTTTGAAACAATAATAATCCACGCTCCCAGTGAAATAAATCGAAAACTACTTTAAGCACTAAAGTAAATTGTGAGGCTCTACGACGCTCTGATTACTCTACGGCAGCGGCGAAATCTAGAGCAACGGCACTTGCTGTAATAACGGATAGATTCCTGTAGGCTGCAAGATCCGCCAAACTTTCAATCACTTTAGAGCATGAAGGACCAATGTTCGTTGTAACCGACTCAGTAAACTTCAAGTCTACCGCTACTGCAGGAGCTATCATTGAAGTGTAGCCATTGCAGGAATCTGCGGTCTCGCGCATGGTGTATGTCATGGAGATGTTCGGCGAGAGGAGACCGCCATGGGCCATATTGTGGGCTTTTTGTATTTTACCCAAACTGGCTTTGTGTAGACCTCTACAAAGTTATGTCTTGTTTTATTTACAACAACACCAATATACACACTTCCTCGTGATGCACAAACTTTCAAGATTAGGAAATGACAATGAAAAGGATGGCAACTAATGTGGTCTTTCCCCTCCCCATAATTTCAGATTTACTAACCACTAGTTTCTCAAATTTGAGGAAGATAAGCTCCGAAAAGCTGTAACTGATTAAAGACTGATGGCAAATAAATGTAATATAATTGAGATGACGCCCACATATGTTTCACTATGGCAAACTATTTCACTGAGGGAAAGTAATTAAAATGCTATCGGAACTAATGTAAGTATCAAAGGAATAAGCATTGGTGCAGTGGAAGGAATACAAATTAAAACGTTCAGAATTTATCTATACGAGCTCTTCCTTATACGGGTGAAAGTGTATGGTTTTTTCTCAATATAATCTGATTTTACAAATGGATTTTACTGGTTCAGAAATTTGACAAGATGGCCGGTTCATTTATTTACAAAAATGCGAAGTATCAAAGTTGTTTCTGCGGAATGGAGACAACAGACGTACCCGAAACAGAGTAAACGCTGGAGATAGGTACGAAACGGGGTAGCAATAAAGTTTATCCCGTGTTTCTACTGGAGCGCGTATTTGAAAACACGCTGTTAGACCTGGAAAATCAACGTTAGACCCGGCTATTAATGGATAGTATAAATGGTATTTTAACATGCAGGAAATTCTCTGAAAGTCTTTAAATTACCCCTTGTCCATAGTAATGATGTCATGATGATATATTTGTCGTTTAAACAGGTGGTAAATTGAGTTTTATTCGTCCACAGAACATTAAAACTTGACCATTAGAAACATATTGATTTGGTTATTTAATTAACCATTTTGTTAAGCATGATGTCAACTCACCTCTCGATACTTTTACAGCTTCATTTAGTGCAATGATAATAGTATCGTTGTTAGAAAACTTAAATAGTTGAACGTCGTCGACGTCGTATTCATCCCTCTCGTTTATCTTGATCATGGCATCCGCTATAAAGCGAAAAATGCAACATGTTTGGTATATCATCGTGCCACGTTTCCATTTGAACAAATCAAAAACTTCCTTTATCAAAGCGACGTACTGCGAGCCTCTGTATGATACTCTGGTGACAGTACTATAGCGGGTCTTGTCGTCCAGCCCAAGGGCTACAGCACTTGGTGACAGGACCGCAAGTCTCCAGTAAGCTGCCAGATCTGCCACTCTCTCCATCTCTTCAGAGCACGAAGGACCGATGATCGCTGTCACCGACTCGATAAACTTGAAGTCGGCCGCCACGGCAGGAGCTATCATTGAAGTGTAGCCATCGCAGGCACTCAGGGTTGCTTGCATCGTGTATGTCATCGATATTTCTGAGGAAAGTAGACCATCTTGAATCATGTTCTGAACCTTCTGTATAGCTAAGTCCATAGATGGTTTGAAAAAAATCTCACTAAAATAATGTGGAGGTTCGGTGACAATGACACCGATGTGGACTCTTCCCATCGATCCAATGGCTAACAGAAGCAGACAATGTGCAAGTTGAATAATATTTGGTGTGTTTTTCCACGCCATATTTACAAAATATCTTTCAACAACATCTGAAGTAATTATCCTTGTATAGTACCTGGTAAAGTCGTATGGACCATCTGAAGTAGAATTGCGTGTAGATCTAACACACTCATTTTGTATCTGACTCAGAATGTCATTATGGTTACAGAAAATGTTTGGGTGTCATTCACGAGGATGGTTAATTTCAAAAAATGCTTTTAACAAATTAATGCACACCATTGTCGATATCATTTACTTAGCTGCACTGAAAAGCAACAGGAAATGAACAAAAGATATATTTGAATTCCATCTCTGTAATATAATATTAGCAACGTGCGTGACTATTTGTATGAGGTGTTTGAATAGATTTTTGAATCGATAAAGAAGCCTGAAGAGTATGGATGGCATTTATTCCGATGAACACATAAGCCAGAGCACGAGACACATACACCGAGAAGATGTTCATTTGCCCCCATAAAATTATTGAGTTGACCGACGTGAAAAATACTAGATCAAATTCTTTCAATTACAATATGGAACGCGACATCGAGAGGAAAAACGGAACAGAAGAGAAAGGGAAGACAGCGCAATCTAGGGTCACATTTGTTGCGGCGGCTGTTTGGTCTAAAACATCTACGTCCAATTGCAATTATAGGATCGCCGGAGCAGTCCCATGGTCACAAAATGATTGAAAAGGTTTTATTATGATTGCACTTCGCAGCCAAATGGCTGAATTATGTACAATTTACATTGGCCATAATACATACAAAATTAATGTGGTTTGATATTCTCACAAAGTATAATATACAGTATTTTGTAACAAAATTCATAACCAATATATATGACTAAGGCAATAACAGGCAAAATTAGGTTTAGTTTTAAATAAATTTTGTGAGGTGTTACAAGAGTGGGTCAAAGGATGAGCAAGCAAGATGTGTGAATTTGCTCAAATTCCTTGCAAATGGCACCTCCTATAAATGCACATCTTTGAAACAATAATGATTCACGCTCCCAGCGAAATATATCGAAAACTACTTTAAGGCCCGGTCACACAGAGAGGACGCATGGGGAACGCATGCGCCAGCGCATCGGAAATTTGCAATTTTGGCCAGTGCGTTGTCGTTCGCTAGGCGTGCGTCATCATTCGTTACTCGTTCGTCGAGCGCGCTGGACCAACGCTGGAACAGCGCTATGCATTCGTCGTCATTCGCTGTGTGCGTCGTTTTTTTTTAGCATGCTCAAAAGGGTGCGCGGAGCTCGACGCATGAATGTACACGCCAAAGGCACGCCAGACATGCGTGGAGCGCGCTAGACCAGCGCCAGACATACGCGGAGCACACGCCCTGTATACGCACAGCGCGCTAGCTACACGCTGTGCATTTTTTGTCAGCTCGCTAGCTTTTCCAAAATCATGACAAAAGCAAGGCACACGGTCTTTTCCGATTTCCAATGCGCGGGCCGTGCGTCGTAGAACGCGGTGCATGCGTAGACCATTCGTCCAGCGCGCTAGCAACACGCTGTGCATTCGTGGAAATTGTTATCATGTGCGCTCTGTGTACGGTCTGTATGCGCACTGTATGCGCCCTGTATGCGCTCAGCGCGCTAGCAAGATGCATTTGGTGTCAGCTCGCTGTAGCTTCGGCAAAAGTTGGGCGCACGACAACGCACTGGCCAAAATTGCAAATTTCGCATGCGCTGGCCGTGCGTTCCCCATGCGTCCTCTCTGTGTGACCGGGCCTTTAAGCACTATAGTAACTTGTGAAGCTCTACGACGCTCTGATTACTCTACGGTAGCGGCGTTTATCGTCCAAATCTAGAGCAATGGCACTCGCTGTAATAACAGATAGATTCCTGTAGGTTGCAAGATCCGCCAAACTTTCAA
Organism: Strongylocentrotus droebachiensis; assembly: GCA_035222895.1. Lineage (NCBI taxonomy): Eukaryota > Metazoa > Echinodermata > Echinoidea > Camarodonta > Strongylocentrotidae > Strongylocentrotus > Strongylocentrotus droebachiensis. Next base: position 22,096 of record JAVYIG010004454.1, read on the forward strand.
TCACTTTAGAGCATGAAGGACCAAGTTTCGTTGTAACCGACTCTGTAAACTTCAAGTCTACCGCTATTGCAGGAGCTATGATTGAAGTGTAGCCATTGCAGAAATCTGTGGTCTCGCGCATGGTGTATGTCATGGAGATGTTCGGTGAGAGGAGACCGCCATGGGCCATATTGTGGGCTTTTTGTATTTTACCCAAACTGGCTTTGTGTAGACCTCTACAAAGTTATGTCTTGTTTTATTTACAACAACACCAATATACACACTTCCTCGTGATGCACAAACTTTCAAGATTAGGAAATGGCAATGAAAAGGATGGCAACTAATGTGGTCTTTCCCCTCCCCATGATTTCAGATTTACTGACCACTAGTTTCTCAAATTTAAGGAAGATAAGAAAAGCTGTAACTGATTAAATACTAATGGAAAATAAATTTAATATAAATGAGATGGCGCCTATATATGTTTCACCATGGCAAATTATTTCACTGAGGAAGTACTTCAAATGCTATCGGAACTAATGTAAGTAAGGAATAAGCATTGGTGTAGTGGAAGGAATACAAATTAAAACGTTAGGAATTTATCTGCACGAGCTCTTCAAAAATCACCTACGGGTAAAAGTGTATGGTTTTTCTCAATATAATCTTACGTAGAAGTGATTTTACAAATGGATTTTACTGGTTCAGCAATTAGACTAGATGGTTCATTTATTGACACAAAATGTGAATAAGACTCAAACCGCAATGGGAATGTATAACAATTACTTTTTAAGCAAGATATGGGTAGGGTGTGTTTGTATTTGTTTATGAGTGTTTGTGAAGATTTTAGGAATAAATGATGAGTGCCTTGTTGTTGAAATGAGCAAACGAACGTGGCACATTGCTAAGTAACAGGTTAATTCAAAGATGTTACTAAATTGGGTGACATGACTGACATCGTAAAATCTAGATAAAACATAACGCCTTTAATTTGCATGAATGATAGAAACTTGGTGGAAATGTATGAACAGAGAAAACGTGCAAAGACAGAAATAAAGAGCCACTTCAAGAATTAAACCAACATTTTTGTAAAGGTTCTGACAAAAAACTTAATTAATCTTTCTTTCCCTCTCCAGTGAACGAAGGCAGAAGAACCAATTCATCATACGTTCAATAAGACAGTTAATTATCTGTGAATGACTTGGTTTGGACTGAACTCACCTGTCGAATGTTTAAGAGCTTTGCTTAGAACAAGAGGAATCGAAGCTTCTCCAGTGATTGTAAACGGATAATGCTTCCTCATTACCACATCTCTAGCTGTCCGTTCTACCGCAGGTCCTAGCCACCGAAAAGCGCAGCAAGTCTGGTACAGAACTGATCCACGTTGCCACTGGAATAACCTTAACATTTCTTGAAGTCCATCAATACTAGTGAACAGGGGGGATTAGACTACCCTGCAAGGTCACTGAAAAGGTGGTTATCTCATCAAATCAGCTCTCAATTAACATAAGAAAAAGAGGATCATGGGGGACCAATGGTCACCCGATTATGCATTGTTTGTTATGTACAGGGAGCAAGTAGCTATAAGTAGTGCAGTGTAGCTTTAAAGCAAGGAAACGTCCTGCGAGGCTCTAATGACAGTACTTAGCGGAGGTACAGCAATGGCACTTGGTGACAGGACCGCAAGTCTCCAGTAAGCTGCCTGATCTGCCACTCTCTCCATCTCTTCAGAGCACGAAGGACCGATGATCGCTGTCACCGACTCGGTAAACTTGAAGTCGGCCGCCACAGCAGGAGCTATCAATGAAGTGTAGCCATCGCAAGAATCTACGGTCTCTCTCTCAGGATGTATGTCATGGAGATGTTAAGTGACAATAGACCATCTTGGACCATAACAAGAATAGTCTGTATTGCGATATCCATAGATGGCCGCGTATGAATCTTACTAAAATAATGTGATGGTTTGGTAACAATAATATCAAGATGAACATTTTCACTCAAATTTTCGGCATGAATTCAGATAAACCAGAGTAGGAATGTGTTTTGCAAAAAACATGATTTCGATAATTGCGACCTACCTCTACGGTTGTCAAAAAAAAAAAGTGTAAGCTTGGACCAGGTAGTGGACTATGTTCTTTGAGTTGAAAATGGCGTGGATAAGCATTGTTCGCATGAAGCGCTCATGGATTAAAAGTGTCCTTATGTTAACGTTCTACTAACGTTTGTCACTAAAACATCACAGAGTCACTACGGAAAAGGAAATTGCAATCACGATCGAATGGAGTGTATCATTGATTTTCTCTCTTTCTCTTTTCCATTCGGCTTGTCCGGATAAATGATTCTGTAAAAACTACAGTGATCGTGTTGATTAAATTTCTATCTAGATCGTCTAAAGATGGCTGATTTTTCTGACACTTCTACGGTATCAGATAGCTTGTGTAATCTGTAAAGTAAATATCCTCTGAAAAACTGGAGTAATGTAGACACGTCGCCAATAACTCCGTTTCCACCTCACCAAAATCAAGCGAACATAATAGTGACATGAATAACGATCGTTGCTCATATTACATTGAAACTAGGATAATGAATTGTAACGATTTTTTTTAAAGAGAGAGAGAGAGAGAGAGGGGTTGAGATAGAGATTCATTACTCATGTCAATGATGAAGCCTACTTTTTACCCAAGATTGATGCCGGTGTTTGTTCATAAATACAATCTCATCCAATTTGTAATGAATCTCTACATTCATCATGATTAACATGAAAACGACATATGAATCAGTGTGAATGTGAAGTTTTCCTACATCATTCCTCTTTGACATGTCCAATAAACGTACTTTTGAATCGAAGTTTGGAAATATAGTATTGAGAGGAGATCAGCAGTTGTTCTTCTAAATGCTGTTCTTAACTCGTATTATATTAACGTAACTGTTTTTTTTTCCTTAAACAGGACTTTATCCTCATTCGGATCTCGGAAATGTACACGTATGTCGCATAAAAATCTTTATGCGATGTTTACGAAATCTAATCATCGATGAGACCGACTTCGTCATTATTTGGATGGGAGGAATAAAATCAACAGAAAATGTGACATGAGCTTTTAACTATCGTACGACCCTCGAAAACTATCAAGAGCCTGGAAAGTAAAGTGCAATATATGATTTTTGCACAACAAAGGCTCAGCAAGACCTGGTAAATCTATCCATCATGATTGTGTTTGGGATTAAAAGTAGCCTTGTGGCCTTTGGATGGTGTTTCATCAACTAAAAATTGATTTCAATCTTTAAAATCAATTTTAAGGCTTGATGGCTTGATGAAACACCCCCCCCCCCCGGGGGGGGGGGAATTCCGACATTCAAAACTCGAGGAACTGCCGTTATAATTATTTCATAACACGTACAATCCACAATTTCAGGTGTTATGCCCAACGATCCTAAATATCAACGTTTTCCGTTCTTGATGGATATTCACAACGTAAACCAGAGTGGTAAAAAAATGTGAGGAACTAAGGAGAAGGGGGCAATAAACTACTATTAAACGGAATTTTGTATTAACTGCATAATGGACAAAAATCCCGATGTAATGAATTTGTAAGCCTAAGTATAACAGATTACTTACATGAAATGATACATACCTCTGAATTTCTTGAGGATATCTACGATTTGAAGTTGCTCATCAAAAAGATACGGGAAATAGGTTATGTCATACATATTAAGCTCCATCACTATGCCTAGCAACATTTCTTGGAAAATCATCCCTTCTGAGTACAACAAGGCAACATGATCCCATTTGAACCGCATAAAGACATCAACGACTGCTTCCCCAAGCTGCGATGCCACAAACGATGTCCTTGTTACCGTCTGGAACCTTGCCTTCTCGTCGAGTTTGACGTCAATGGCGACGGCGCTAAGGACAGGCAACTGCCAATATGCAGCCAAGTCAGCGACTTCTGATGTTTCCTCTGAACACGAAGGACCAAAGAATGCGTGGACATTATCGCAAAGGTACATTTCCGCCGCTTCTGCAGGAGCGATCATGATTGTGCCGTTGTCACAGGAGTCGACTGTCTTCCGCAAGACGTAGTTCGCCAAACCGATGCCGATGTCGTCATCCTTCGTGATCTTTTCGAGTGCGATGTCGAACGCGGGAAGCATATGTGTAGCACCAAACGCGTTATCCTCAGAAGTGAGAATGATTCCCAAAGTTAATGATGGATACCTTTGAGATGCTAATACTGTGAGTACTTCCATACTCAGGTAATAGATGAATAGCACAACTCGTCCAGCCATGCTTGAACTAAAATTACATATGGTTCATTCCCTCAAGTCTAAAAGGTAGCATCTATATCAGAAAGTGATAAACTGGACTCCCGCACTAAATAAGACTCATTTATGGTATCATAAATCATATTTTAAGCCGTGTTACGTCAGAATCCACTTCATATGAGAAAAACGACATCTGTCTCCTTAATTCGAAGATCATTAAACCCTATTTGAAATTAGTAATTGATTAAATTATTAAAAAAAGAGATGTGTCATATGATCAGAGTAAATTAGCAATTGTGATTTTTTTTTATATATCCATACTATACATGATATAATTCTAAGAAATAAAGCCTGTATAGAACAATTGTTATTGCATCAATAGTCGGACACCTAATGCACTCCCACGTTAACTAACTATATTTTTCAAAAGGTCTTAACTTATTAATGTGGTTCCCGGTCGCTAATCGTTCATGAAAACAACACATTTTTAAAAGAAGAATTAGCATTGATTGGACAAGAAATCAACCAATTAGCGTGGTAATTATTATTTGGGAAAAAAAGAAGAAGAAATTTCATGACTGCGCGCAAAGCTAATTCCGCGTTTGCACATACGGATGTGGACCCAAAGATCTATGTCGAGTTCATCGATATTATGAATTTACTTTCCTTTGAATAGGGGGTGTTGAGTTCTGGGAAGAATCAGGAAATTGTCTACTATATATTTCAAACTATTTGTAATTACAAAAAGATTAATCTTTATTATTTTTTGTAAAATTGTGATTTACTGCTGCACGTGTTTCTCGCAACAACGAACAAAGACCAGTATAAGGGGGGTAGTGATGATAGGCCACCATGAAAACATGTGATGTGGCTAAAACTGGATTGTGTGCAGTTTTCGGTTGCATTGTTTTGAGGGTTCTCTTAAATACTGTATTTTTTAAACATGTTTTTATCTTATAATACTTTAATCAAATTTCTCAATTAGATTATTTGAACTTTCTGACCATACGCAGAACTCAACGCTCCCTTTAAGTAATCAAAAAGAACAATTTTTGGCTCTAGAAGGGCACTTTTGCCCTCTTAGAAAAATGAAAATGTTGCCACTGACGGGGCACTCTATGTACAAATGTAACTAAGTAGGAAAGTATCTGCTCTAGGGGTGCACTTTGTTCCCTTGAGGGTAAACATGCATGTTTCCCTGATAATAATAATAATAATAATAATAATCTTTTAGTCCACTCCAAATTTTATTAAACCGAAATGAAAATTCTTTTTGCCCAATTGATCGTGAGTCCGGCAGCCACTGAGCAGCGCCAGATCGACGTTGCTCTATCCCTTATCCCAGCCAAACAAGGTAGCAGCAACTCCCATCTTTTAACGTCTTTTGGTATGACGCGGCCGGGGATCGAACCCCACGACCTCCCGGTTGTGAGGCGAACGTTCTACTGACTGAGCCAACACTCCGGAACACTTGAGGTGACCGATTCATTCATATTAATAGTATACGTGTTCATACTCATAACATGTACAATTAAAAGGTAAAAAATTGACACAGTGTTAAAAGACATACACTAAATAGAAGCCCGTTTTTAGAAGGGTACTTAGCCCCTCGAAAAGGAAGTAGATATATATCTGCTGTAGAAAAGCACTTTCGACCCTTGAGGTAGCCAAATTCATTCATTATTGCCCATGTTCACACCGTTCACACACACATACACACACGCACACACAAGCGCGCGCACACACACACACATTCGCACACACGCACGCACACGCACGCACAAACACACGCACGCACGCACAAACACCCACACACACACACGCACGCACGCACAACCTCTTTTTCCCAAAGACAAGTTTACAGAACAAAGGGTTGTTTTGGGAACCACTTCTATCTTTCCGGTTGAGGTTTAGGGGCCCGCAGGAGCAGATGCCCTGCCGGGTTCCAGGGGCGGAGCTCCCGTGCGCTTTTGAGTTGTTAACAAATTAGAACCTCCAAGCTAGCCGTAACGAGAGATAGAAATTGTAATTTTCTCCTTGAAATTCATATAGTCCTAATTATTTCATTTCGTTAGAAATCATCTTATTTCTTTCTGATAAAACCAATTTTATACACTGTCGCTCATAAAGGTGGAATATTTTTTTTTATCCCAATTTATGGAATTATTTTTAAAATAATTTAAAAATGATAGATCTAGATAAAAGTATACATTCTCAAATTTTGACTGCTAAAGCATGTGTATGCTACTATGCTTATCAACTAGGGGACCTATGCCCTTAATTCATAAATGACAGTAATGAGGATAAATGACCCACAAAAGGGCACTAATATAGCACATCGACACGGTTTTGATCATGGGGCCTCACAGTTATGAGGCCATTGTTTTGTCACTGAACCATGACTGTACGCAGCGGGGGCTAGGGTAGGGGGCAGTTTCCTTAAATAAAATAAAAAACAGAAAATACAATAAATTTGCAATAATTTATTGCATTTCACCCCGGTACCCAACATAACAAAATCTCCTGTGTGCCCATGCCTTGAGCCAAAATGCATGGCCGTCCAGAAGATTTGTTTATGTTGGGGACCGGGGTAAAATGCAATAAATTATTGAAAACTTATTGCATTAAAAATACAATTAATTAACAAAAGAGTACAAAAAGAGCATGCCGTTCACCTAGAGTTTAAGGGGCAGGGCACGGTATACTCATCATTCACAGACCACCATTAACTACACTGAGTCTTAACATACATACATACAAATACAAAAAGAGGATATGACTGAGCATGCCGTTCACCTAGCGTTTAAGGGGCAGGGCACGGTATACTCATCATTTACAGCTCACCATCTCCCGGCCAGAAATTAACTACTTAGCCCTAACATACATACATACAATACAAAAAGAGCATCTGACTGGGCGTGCCGTTCTCCTACAGTTTAAGGGGCAGGGCCCGGTAAGCTCATCATTCACAGATCACCATCTCCCAGCCAGAAATTAACTACATTAAGCCCTAACATAAATACATACAATTAATAAATATAATTAATTTAAAAAAGAGTATCTGACTGGGCGTGCCGTTCTCCTACAGTTTAATATAAACAAATCATCTGACTATGGTTCAAAGGGCAGGGCCCATTAAGCTCATCCTTCACAGGTCACCATCTCCTAGACAGAAATTAACTTCACTGTTAAGCCCTTTATACATACATACAATTTTTGTTAGAGAGCATCTGACTCGTTTCACCTATAATTTAAGGGGCTGGGCCCGTAAGGCTCATCATTCACAGTTCACCATCTCCCAGCCAGAAATTAACTACTTAGCCCTAACATACATTACAAAAAGAGCATCTGACTGGGCGTGCCGTTCACCTACAGTCTACAGGTCACCGTCTCCCAGCCAAAAGTTAACTACACTAAGTCCTAACATAAAAACATACAATTAATAAATACAATTAATTAACAAAAGAGTATCTGACTGGGCGTGCCGTTCACCTACAGTTTAAGGGGCAGGGCCCGGTAGGCTCATCATTCACAGGTCACCGTCTCCCAGCCAAAAGTTAACTACATTAAGTCCTAACATACAAACATACAATTAATAAATACAATTAATACAAAAAGAGTATCTGACTGGGCGTGCCGTTCTCCTACAGTTTAAGGGGCAGGGCCCGGTAGGCTGATCATTCACAGGTCACCATCTCCCAGCCAGAAATTAACTACACTAAGCCCTAACATACATATACATACGTACATTCAATAAATACAATTAATAAACAAAAAGTAACCGACTGGGCGTGCCGTTCTCCTACAGTTGAAGGGGCAGGGCCCGGTAGGCTCATCATTCACAGGTCACCATCTCCCAGCTAGAATTTAACTACACTAAGCCCTTACATACATATACATACATTCAATAAATACAATTAATAAACAAAAAGTATCCAACTGGGCGTGCCGTTCTCCTACAGTTTAAGGGGCAGGGCCCGGTAGGCTCATCATTCACAGGTCACCATCTCCCAGCCAAAAGTCAACTACACTAAGTCCTAACATACAAACATACAATTAATAATACAATTCATTAAAAAAAAGAGTATCTGACTGGGCGTGCCGTTCTCCTACAGTTTAAGGGGCAGGGCCCGTTAGGCTCATCATTCACAAGTCACCATCTCCCAGCCAGAAATAAACTACACTAAGCCCTAACAAACATATTCATACGTGTACATACATTCAATAAATATAATTAATAAACAAAAAGTAACCGACTGGGCGTGCCGTTCTCCTACAGTTTAAAGGGCAGGGCCCGGTAGGCTCATCATTCACAGGTCACCATCTCCCAGCCAAAAATTAACTACACTAAGCCCTAACATACATATACATACGTACATTCAATAAATACAATTAATAAACAAAAAGTAACCGACTGGGCGTGCCGTTCTCCTACAGTTTAAGGGGCAGGGCCTGGTAGGCTCATCATTCACAGGTCACCATCTCCCAGCCAGAAATTAACTACACTAAGCCCTTACATACATATACATACATCCATTTAATAAATACAATTAATAAACAAAAAGTATCCAACTGGGCGTGCCGTTCTCCTACAGTTTAAGGGGCAGGGCCCGGTAGGCTCATCATTCACAGGTCACCATCTCCCAGCCAAAAGTTAACTACACTAAGTCCTAACATACAAACATACAATTAATAATACAATTCATTAAAAAAAAGAGTATCTGACTGGGCGTGCCGTTCTCCTACAGTTTAAGGGGCAGGGCCCGTTAGGCTCATCATTCACAAGTCACCATCTCCCAGCCAGAAATAAACTACACTAAGCCCTAACATACATATACATACATGTACATACATTCAATAAATATAATTAATAAACAAAAAGTAACCGACTGGGCGTGCCGTTCTCCTACAGTTTAAAGGGCAGGGCCCGGTAGGCTCATCATTCACAGGTCACCATCTCCCAGCCAGAAATTAACTACACTAAGCCCTTACATACATATACATACATACATTCAATAAATACAATTAATAAACAAAAAGTATCCAACTGGGCGTGCCGTTCTCCTACAGTTTAAGGGGCAGGGCCCGGTAGGCTCATCATTCACAGGTCACCATCTCCCAGCCAAAAGTTAACTACACTAAGTCCTAACATACAAACATACAATTAATAATACAATTCATTAAAACAAAGAGTATCTGACTGGGCGTGCCGTTCTCCTACAGTTTAAGGGGCAGGGCCCGTTAGGCTCATCATTCACAAGTCACCATCTCCCAGCCAGAAATAAACTACACTAAGCCCTAACATACATATACATACATACATTCAATAAATATAATTAATAAACAAAAAGTATCCAACTGGGCGTGCCGTTCTCCTACAGTTTAAGGGGCAGGGCCCGGTAGGCTCATCATTCACAGGTCACCATCTCCCAGCCAAAAGTTAACTACACTAAGTCCTAACATACAAACATACAATTAATAATACAATTCATTAAAAAAAAAGAGTATCTGACTGGGCGTGCCGTTCTCCTACAGTTTAAGGGGCAGGGCCCGTTAGGCTCATCATTCACAAGTCACCATCTCCCAGCCAGAAATAAACTACACTAAGCCCTAACATACATATACATACATACATTCAATAAATATAATTAATAAACAAAAAGTAACCGACTGGGCGTGCCGTTCTCCTACAGTTTAAGGGGCAGGGCCCGGTAGGCTCATCATTCACAGGTCACCATCTCCCAGCCAAAAGTTAACTACACTAAGTCCTAACATACAAACATACAATTAATAAATACAATTAATTTTAAAAAAAGAGTATCTGACTAGGCGTGCCGTTCTCCTATAGTTTAAGGGGCAGGGCCCGGTAGGCTCATCATTCACAGGTCACCATCTCCCAGGCAGTAATAAACTACACTAAGCCCTAACATACATATACATACATGTACATACATTCAATAAATACAATAAATAAACAAAAAGTAACCGACTGGGCGTGCCGTTCTCCTACAGTTGAAGGGGCAGGGCCCGGTAGGCTCATCATTCACAGGTCACCATCTCCCAGCTAGAATTTAACTACACTAAGCCCTTACATACATATACATACATTCAATAAATACAATTAATAAACAAAAAGTATCCAACTGGGCGTGCCGTTCTCCTACAGTTTAAGGGGCAGGGCCCGGTAGGCTCATCATTCACAGGTCACCATCTCCCAGCCAAAAGTTAACTACACTAAGTCCTAACATACAAACATACAATTAATAATACAATTCATTAAAAAAAAGAGTATCTGACTGGGCGTGCCGTTCTCCTACAGTTTAAGGGGCAGGGCCCGTTAGGCTCATCATTCACAAGTCACCATCTCCCAGCCAGAAATAAACTACACTAAGCCCTAACAAACATATACATACATGTACATACATTCAATAAATATAATTAATAAACAAAAAGTAACCGACTGGGCGTGCCGTTCTCCTACAGTTTAAAGGGCAGGGCCCGGTAGGCTCATCATTCACAGGTCACCATCTCCCAGCCAAAAATTAACTACACTAAGCCCTAACATACATATACATACGTACATTCAATAAATACAATTAATAAACAAAAAGTAACCGACTGGGCGTGCCGTTCTCCTACAGTTTAAGGGGCAGGGCCTGGTAGGCTCATCATTCACAGGTCACCATCTCCCAGCCAGAAATTAACTACACTAAGCCCTTACATACATATACATACATCCATTTAATAAATACAATTAATAAACAAAAAGTATCCAACTGGGCGTGCCGTTCTCCTACAGTTTAAGGGGCAGGGCCCGGTAGGCTCATCATTCACAGGTCACCATCTCCCAGCCAAAAGTTAACTACACTAAGTCCTAACATACAAACATACAATTAATAATACAATTCATTAAAAAAAAGAGTATCTGACTGGGCGTGCCGTTCTCCTACAGTTTAAGGGGCAGGGCCCGTTAGGCTCATCATTCACAAGTCACCATCTCCCAGCCAGAAATAAACTACACTAAGCCCTAACATACATATACATACATGTACATACATTCAATAAATATAATTAATAAACAAAAAGTAACCGACTGGGCGTGCCGTTCTCCTACAGTTTAAAGGGCAGGGCCCGGTAGGCTCATCATTCACAGGTCACCATCTCCCAGCCAGAAATTAACTACACTAAGCCCTTACATACATATACATACATACATTCAATAAATACAATTAATAAACAAAAAGTATCCAACTGGGCGTGCCGTTCTCCTACAGTTTAAGGGGCAGGGCCCGGTAGGCTCATCATTCACAGGTCACCATCTCCCAGCCAAAAGTTAACTACACTAAGTCCTAACATACAAACATACAATTAATAATACAATTCATTAAAAAAAAGAGTATCTGACTGGGCGTGCCGTTCTCCTACAGTTTAAGGGGCAGGGCCCGTTAGGCTCATCATTCACAAGTCACCATCTCCCAGCCAGAAATAAACTACACTAAGCCCTAACAAACATATACATACATGTACATACATTCAATAAATATAATTAATAAACAAAAAGTAACCGACTGGGCGTGCCGTTCTCCTACAGTTTAAAGGGCAGGGCCCGGTAGGCTCATCATTCACAGGTCACCATCTCCCAGCCAAAAATTAACTACACTAAGCCCTAACATACATATACATACGTACATTCAATAAATACAATTAATAAACAAAAAGTAACCGACTGGGCGTGCCGTTCTCCTACAGTTTAAGGGGCAGGGCCTGGTAGGCTCATCATTCACAGGTCACCATCTCCCAGCCAGAAATTAACTACACTAAGCCCTTACATACATATACATACATCCATTTAATAAATACAATTAATAAACAAAAAGTATCCAACTGGGCGTGCCGTTCTCCTACAGTTTAAGGGGCAGGGCCCGGTAGGCTCATCATTCACAGGTCACCATCTCCCAGCCAAAAGTTAACTACACTAAGTCCTAACATACAAACATACAATTAATAATACAATTCATTAAAAAAAAGAGTATCTGACTGGGCGTGCCGTTCTCCTACAGTTTAAGGGGCAGGGCCCGTTAGGCTCATCATTCACAAGTCACCATCTCCCAGCCAGAAATAAACTACACTAAGCCCTAACATACATATACATACATGTACATACATTCAATAAATATAATTAATAAACAAAAAGTAACCGACTGGGCGTGCCGTTCTCCTACAGTTTAAAGGGCAGGGCCCGGTAGGCTCATCATTCACAGGTCACCATCTCCCAGCCAGAAATTAACTACACTAAGCCCTTACATACATATACATACATACATTCAATAAATACAATTAATAAACAAAAAGTATCCAACTGGGCGTGCCGTTCTCCTACAGTTTAAGGGGCAGGGCCCGGTAGGCTCATCATTCACAGGTCACCATCTCCCAGCCAAAAGTTAACTACACTAAGTCCTAACATACAAACATACAATTAATAATACAATTCATTAAAACAAAGAGTATCTGACTGGGCGTGCCGTTCTCCTACAGTTTAAGGGGCAGGGCCCGTTAGGCTCATCATTCACAAGTCACCATCTCCCAGCCAGAAATAAACTACACTAAGCCCTAACATACATATACATACATACATTCAATAAATATAATTAATAAACAAAAAGTATCCAACTGGGCGTGCCGTTCTCCTACAGTTTAAGGGGCAGGGCCCGGTAGGCTCATCATTCACAGGTCACCATCTCCCAGCCAAAAGTTAACTACACTAAGTCCTAACATACAAACATACTCTCTTAAAAAAAAAGAGTGAATTTTCAAAATCACGGACGTCACTCCTCTGGAGAGTGAAAATGTAGTGAAAATAGAGTGAACATTCACTCTTTTCTTCTTTTCTTCACTCTAAAGTCAATCGATTTTCACTCCTAAACAAGTGATCACGGACGTCACTCCCAAGAAAGTGAAAATAGAGTGAAAATTCACTCTCTTTTTTTAAGAGAGTACAATTAATAATACAATTCATTAAAAAAAAAGAGTATCTGACTGGGCGTGCCGTTCTCCTACAGTTTAAGGGGCAGGGCCCGTTAGGCTCATCATTCACAAGTCACCATCTCCCAGCCAGAAATAAACTACACTAAGCCCTAACATACATATACATACATACATTCAATAAATATAATTAATAAACAAAAAGTAACCGACTGGGCGTGCCGTTCTCCTACAGTTTAAGGGGCAGGGCCCGGTAGGCTCATCATTCACAGGTCACCATCTCCCAGCCAAAAGTTAACTACACTAAGTCCTAACATACAAACATACAATTAATAAATACAATTAATTTTAAAAAAAGAGTATCTGACTAGGCGTGCCGTTCTCCTATAGTTTAAGGGGCAGGGCCCGGTAGGCTCATCATTCACAGGTCACCATCTCCCAGGCAGTAATAAACTACACTAAGCCCTAACATACATATACATACATGTACATACATTCAATAAATACAATAAATAAACAAAAAGTAACCAACTGGGCGTGCCGTTCTCCTACAGCTTAAGGGGCAGGGCCCGGTAGGCTGATCATTCACAGGTCACCATCTCCCAGCCAGAAATTAACTACACTTAGCCCTAACCTACATGCACATACATACATTCAATAACTACAATTACTTTTAAAAAAAAGTTTCCGACTGGGCGTGTCGTTCTTCTACAGTTTCAGGGGCAGGGCCCGGTAGGCTCATCATTCACAGGTCACCATCTCCCAGCCAAAAGTTAACTACACTAAGTCCTAACATACAAACATACAATTAATAATACAATTCATTAAAAAAAAAGAGTATCTGACTGGGCGTGCCGTTCTCCTACAGTTTAAGGGGCAGGGCCCGTTAGGCTCATCATTCACAAGTCACCATCTCCCAGCCAGAAATAAACTACACTAAGCCCTAACATACATATACATACATACATTCAATAAATATAATTAATAAACAAAAAGTATCCAACTGGGCGTGCCGTTCTCCTACAGTTTAAGGGGCAGGGCCCGGTAGGCTCATCATTCACAGGTCACCATCTCCCAGCCAAAAGTTAACTACACTAAGTCCTAACATACAAACATACAATTAATAATACAATTCATTAAAAAAAAGAGTATCTGACTGGGCGTGCCGTTCTCCTACAGTTTAAGGGGCAGGGCCCGTTAGGCTCATCATTCACAAGTCACCATCTCCCAGCCAGAAATAAACTACACTAAGCCCTAACATACATATACATACATACATTCAATAAATATAATTAATAAACAAAAAGTAACCGACTGGGCGTGCCGTTCTCCTACAGTTTAAGGGGCAGGGCCCGGTAGGCTCATCATTCACAGGTCACCATCTCCCAGCCAAAAGTTAACTACACTAAGTCCTAACATACAAACATACAATTAATAAATACAATTAATTTTAAAAAAAGAGTATCTGACTGGGCGTGCCGTTCTCCTACAGTTTAAGGGGCAGGGCCCGTTAGGCTCATCATTCACAAGTCACCATCTTCCAGCCAGAAATAAACTACACTAAGCCCTAACATACATATACATACATACATTCAATAAATATAATTAATAAACAAAAAGTAACCGACTGGGCGTGCCGTTCTCCTACAGTTTAAGGGGCAGGGCCCGGTAGGCTCATCATTCACAGGTCACCATCTCCCAGCCAAAAGTTAACTACACTAAGTCCTAACATACAAACATACAATTAATAAATACAATTAATTTTTAAAAAAGAGTATCTGACTAGGCGTGCCGTTCTCCTATAGTTTAAGGGGCAGGGCCCGGTAGGCTCATCATTCACAGGTCACCATCTCCCAGGCAGTAATAAACTACACTAAGCCCTAACATACATATACATACATGTACATACATTCAATAAATACAATAAATAAACAAAAAGTAACCAACTGGGCGTGCCGTTCTCCTACAGCTTAAGGGGCAGGGCCCGGTAGGCTGATCATTCACAGGTCACCATCTCCCAGCCAGAAATTAACTACACTTAGCCCTAACCTACATGCACATACATACATTCAATAACTACAATTACTTTTTAAAAAAAGTTTCCGACTGGGCGTGTCGTTCTTCTACAGTTTCAGGGGCAGGGCCCGGTAGGCTCATCATTCACAGGTCACCATCTCCCAGCCAAAAGTTAACTACACTAAGTCCTAACATACAAACATACAATTAATAATACAATTCATTAAAAAAAAAGAGTATCTGACTGGGCGTGCCGTTCTCCTACAGTTTAAGGGGCAGGGCCCGTTAGGCTCATCATTCACAAGTCACCATCTCCCAGCCAGAAATAAACTACACTAAGCCCTAACATACATATACATACATACATTCAATAAATATAATTAATAAACAAAAAGTATCCAACTGGGCGTGCCGTTCTCCTACAGTTTAAGGGGCAGGGCCCGGTAGGCTCATCATTCACAGGTCACCATCTCCCAGCCAAAAGTTAACTACACTAAGTCCTAACATACAAACATACAATTAATAATACAATTCATTAAAAAAAAGAGTATCTGACTGGGCGTGCCGTTCTCCTACAGTTTAAGGGGCAGGGCCCGTTAGGCTCATCATTCACAAGTCACCATCTCCCAGCCAGAAATAAACTACACTAAGCCCTAACATACATATACATACATACATTCAATAAATATAATTAATAAACAAAAAGTAACCGACTGGGCGTGCCGTTCTCCTACAGTTTAAGGGGCAGGGCCCGGTAGGCTCATCATTCACAGGTCACCATCTCCCAGCCAAAAGTTAACTACACTAAGTCCTAACATACAAACATACAATTAATAAATACAATTAATTTAAAAAAAAGAGTATCTGACTAGGCGTGCCGTTCTCCTATAGTTTAAGGGGCAGGGCCCGGTAGGCTCATCATTAACAGGTCACCATCTCCCAGGCAGTAATAAACTACACTAAGCCCTAACATACATATACATACATGTACATACATTCAATAAATACAATAAATAAACAAAAAGTAACCAACTGGGCGTGCCGTTCTCCTACAGCTTAAGGGGCAGGGCCCGGTAGGCTCATCATTCACAGGTCACCATCTCCCAGCCAGAAATTAACTACACTTAGCCCTAACCTACATGCACATACATACATTCAATAACTACAATTACTTTTAAAAAAAAGTTTCCGACTGAGCGTGTCGTTCTTCTACAGTTTAAAGGACAGGGCCCGGTAGGCTCATCATTCACAGGTCACCATATCACAGCCAGAAATTAACTACACTAAGTCCTAACATACAAACATACAATTAATAAATACAATTAATTAAAAAAAAGAGTATCTGACTGGGCGTGGCGTTTACCTACAGTTTCAGGGGCAGGGCCCGGTAGGCTCGTCATTCGCAGGTCACCATCTCCCAGCCCGAAATCAACTACACTAAATCCTAACATACATACATGCAATAAAAAAGAGTATCTGACCCCGGTCCCCGACATAAAAAATATTCTTTGTGCGGCCATGCATTATCGTTAAAGGCAATGAATTATTAATAATTTAATGCATTTTCTTTGTTTTTTTAATTTTATTTGTGGGAACTGTCCCCTACCCTAGCCCCGCTGCGTACAGTAATGGTTCAGTGGCAAAGCAATGGCCTCGTAACTGTGAGGCCCCAGGATCAAAACCGTGTCGATGTGCTATATTAGTGCCCTTTTGTAGGGCATTAATCCTCATTACTGTCATTTATGACTTAATGGCGTAGGTACCCTAGTTGATAAGCATAGTAGCATACACATGCTTTAGCAGTCACGCAAAACAAACACTGGCAAATTATTATTCAATAAAATCTGA
The DNA here is from genome assembly GCA_035222895.1 of Strongylocentrotus droebachiensis. Taxonomy (NCBI): domain Eukaryota; kingdom Metazoa; phylum Echinodermata; class Echinoidea; order Camarodonta; family Strongylocentrotidae; genus Strongylocentrotus; species Strongylocentrotus droebachiensis. Next base: position 39,178 of record JAVYIG010004454.1, read on the forward strand.
GAATGTTTACTATTATCTAGATCTATTAGGAATGAATCATTGTCAAAATAACTCCATAAATTGGGGTAAAAAAAATATTCCAACTTTATGAGCAACAGTATACATACAAACAATAAAATAAAAAAAATATCTTACTGGGTATGCCTTTAACGTACAGTTTAAGGGGCGGGGTCCGGTAGGCTTATCATTCACAGATCACCATCTCCCAACTAATAATTAAGTCTACTTAACCCCGATTTGAAGCCAGTTATATTGTTCAATTTCAGGGAAGAAAAACGAACTCCATTTACCCTCCAAAATTGCAAATGTTTATAAATGAGGAATTAAAAATTTTGTGCCGGATAATTATGATAGACCTCAACAAACGCAATCTCTATGTGATATAAAAATGTAATTTGAATTGCAAAGATGGATATAAATTTCCAAAGTAATATGATTACGTATACAACAACATAAAACCGAAATAGACTGAATGCCACTAAAATAAAAACTACAATCCCGTGGATATACAACTCGAACAAAAAATGAACCCATAAAAATGTTCAGAAATTGCCCTTAGTAATATAAGCCTTGTATATTATATTCGTACAGCGCATATTGCCTAAAATGGCGCCAAATTGTGGGCGCCAAAATTGTTGAAGAGCCAAGGAAATCACAACGTTTCAAACATGAACATTCTCCGTATAACCAGGCTCTTTTGAAAATGACATCACATCATATTCCAATCGTATCAATATGACCAGGCTACACAAAATCATTCATAAATTTTGAATTTGGCACCCAAACACGAAATATACCACTCACACAGTTACGAGGCTATCTATCGGATAACATTAAAAAGCATTTTTTACAAAAATTACACATGCCATCAAACTGCAATCATACTCAAGATGACATTTATCGCACGTATAGAACACTGGTTATCAAAACAGTAATATTCCAGTAGATATTAGGAAATAAGTCCCGTAGACAGGAACGGTGATCCGGGGGGCGGGGGACACGTCCTCTAAATTTTTGTTTAGGGGAGATTGTTCCCCCCGGAAAATTTGAAAAAATGCTCCAAAATGTATAGAAAATACTGACTAAAGACTGCAACACACTTTTAGGCTCTGGAGGGCCGAAGAGTGCAGCGTTTAGACAAATAAAAATGCAAAAATGTTCTCGCATAATATCCTTCCAGATGTACAAGTAAATAATATAGTTTTGCTAAGGAAATTAATTGTTTAATATAACAAAACTTCAAAAACCTGTGAGGGAGTAGTCACTTCCGTCACCTTCGCCCCTCTCGTACACTATATGCTCCCTCGAACTGGCGTAATGATGGGAGCGGGGGGGGGGGGGGCTTGGGGCAGTCGCCCCCCATCAAATTCAAATGTCGTTTATTTCTAATTCGATGTCAAGTGATGTTGCTGAAATGGCATGTGTTTTTTTCCCTGAGTTTCCGGGGACTCTGCCCCCTGGACCCCACCAAGGGCCCTAAGGCGGGCCCTGGGTTGCACATCTGACCATAATTAAATGCCCCCAAAATACCTGAGCTTCTTGGGGCTCTGCGCCCTAGACCCCAATCCAATTAGTGACCTGCATGCCAGTGTCTCAAAAAAGGTATCGTATATGCTCTGACCGTAATTAAATGTCTAAAACACCTGAGCTTCATGGAGCTCCACCCCTTGCCCCCTGCCGGGGGTTTGCCCCTGGATTCCACGCCAATTTACGCTCCACTTGCGTCGCTCGCTTTACGCTACCTGGTTATAAATACTGTAGCCCCCCCCCCCCCCCCCCACACACACACACACACACTTGCATGTAAGAGTGGGGTTGATGCGGATTTGCTTGTCCCCCCCCCCGGTCATGAAAAGAAATCGCCGCCCCTGCCCGTAGATAAGACAGGTCCAAAAAAGATGGTGTTCACTTACCGAAAAATGTTCAAGACAAGGTGGATGATCAGTAAAGATTGTTTGCTCAATACCAGATTATGATGAGAGACGCTCCTGTTGATCATGACCACTGGAGTAGATAAGAATCTTTTGATAAAACTGTCATCTTAACCAGTAGCTTATAGTCTATTCTGATCCTGCTTGTCCACCTCTGAATAACGGCTTTGTCAAATTGACCGAAGTCATTGTCCCCGTCAGCTCTGACTGTGTCGTATCCTTTCCCATTCCAAACGATTGACCGAATGCCGAGCCTGGCACATACCGAAGCAGTACCCCAAAAATCGGAATGAAAACAAAACATTCTAAAACGATTATTATGCAAAGCTGCTTAATCGGTGCCCAATCTTTGTTCTTTCTTTTCACAATGAATGTTTACGTGTAGCAGTAGATATACATACAAGGGCGTCGACTCCAGGGGGCGGAGAACAGGGTTTTTGCGGGGTTTTTTTCTTCGGGATTTTTCGTAATAAAACAATATATATATTTATGAAATAATGACTAAAGGCTGCAATAAAAAATTGGTATTTAGGTTCTGAATTTCGTCAAAATGCATTAAGTTTCATCATCATTTTGTTTTCATTCCATGATAGAAAGCGTCTACAGTTCGTGGGTTACTGAGAGAAAAGACAAATGTAGCCAGCATATCCCGCTTGGAAACGTGTAAGACCTTAATCTATTTTTATTCAATCTGGACGAACAAGAGAACAATTCATAAATGCATGTACACAAGTCAACTTGACTCATTCATAATATTTCTACAAATATCCCTCTTCAACATGTTCAAGACATTCAGGTTTTATGGATGACAACACAATGTCAAATACCAAATGTAACACATTTTTAAGTCACTAGTATTCATATTAAAACCCACACAGAAATCTCTTTAAATGACGTCGATTGTCACTAAATAACTTTACCAGAATAAAACAGATATAAATTCCCTTTTGTACGATCATGTGCAGTCGAAGAGCCGATAAGCCCATAACAACCTCCGTGGCAATACCAATAGCTAGTCTTAATTCTGACCATTAAATGAAAGTCTATCAATATGGCCATCAATAAATCACCAAATCAGCTTTTTGTTTTATTGTAAATATCCGAATGCGACAAATAGCCCTGAAAAAAAATGCTATTGAATATTGATATACTGCTTTTTCTTAGCAAAATGTTAAAAACATGTCAAATATATACTTTTTGTCAAATGGTCTGCACAAAAGACTTTACACTTTACTACTTTAAATACGTGTACACTCTCATTGAGCGAAACCCAATTTCGTTTAGAACAAATAATATAACATCCATTATTTTCATATATGCATAAATCATTCTGATACTACGTTCACACCGAGCTGTACTCACTTCTTTGCCGGATATAATGTCGAAATGGTAATTACCTGTTCCAAAAAGGAGGCATCCTGGCACACACAAATAGCAGGCGAACATCGCAAGATGTTGCCTTTTGATAACCAACAGTGCTTTGCTGGTTTTTACATCAATTAGCACATACGTACACATCGACAACTGAATTACGTAACGGTATCTGCAAATAAAAAAAAACAGAATGAAAATCAGATTCTTCAAAGAAACAGTACGCTAATAGAGCAATGCCATTGCGATACAATCCCTTTAACTGACTTGGGACTGGACCATGCCAATTCGAGCTCGATTTACTATACTTATGTACAATTACTTTAATATTATGTGTCGATAACCCCTTCTATGATCTTTTTCCCCCTCATATCTCTCTCATGTTGAGCGCATACCTCTAAAACTTTAATGTTCGGTAAGATAACATGCCGGTATATTAATTATTTATCCCTATATTTGTCTAGCAGACGATGCTAATAATACAAATTAAGAGCTTACATATATATATTTTTTTAAACCACAATATGTGTGTTAAGCATTTAGCATAATACTATTAATATATTTATTTTCAAAGAAGTAGTGGTTGAGCCTATATGGTTACCGATAAACAATCTAACAACGTTTGCAGAGAAATCATGAACATGTTGAAATAATTTGGGAGAAATATAGCAACTAATACATTTCGGTTGAGCTTAATAGGAAATGTATATGATTTATAGTAATACCATAGCTCTTCGGATTTCTTACTTGCTATTAAGGGTAAGATTCCAGTGCATTGTTTCCGATCCTTTCTAGACTGCAATTTCTTTTCAGTCCCACTTACAAATATGTGTGTGTAGTCTTTTATGCAGCTCGGAGTTAAACATACATTTGCCCATTGTGTTTGCAATCACGACCAGGATGCTTCGATTGTGATAGTAATGCTAGTACTCCAGAAATTAATGAGTTGTTCGAAACAGACTTGATTCTATATGATTTCTTATTGATATCTAATTCAAGCAATTTTGAATTTTTATCTACTTTCAGTTTTACGATTATTTTTCAAAGCATGCCCATTTGTATTGATTAGTTAATTAAACTTGTATATCAATTTTTTTGTTCCATACATCTCGACAAATTTGAGACTACCAATATGCATTCCAGAGCATCTTTACTTCTGGACCCGGAATATTTCAAGCTGCAAAGAGATCTAGTATGGGTGAGTTGACAACATGAATTTAAAAAAAAACAGAATCAAACCCACACACACACGCACATACGCGCACACTCTCACGCACACATGCACACGCACACACACATAAAATCGTATTGTCTTTTTTTATTATCTATTTTTCAGTTTTTATCATGTTACTTGACTGGTTCAACTGGAAATATGCCTACAGTCAGTCATCAACTGGTGCAACTGGAAATATGCACACAGACCAGTTATCAACTGGTGCAATGAAAATATGCCAACAGTCAGTTATCAACTGGTAAAAATAGAAATATGCCAACAGTCACGGGATTATCACCAAGGAACTTAAATGGTAAGTGTGAAACCATCAAGACACCCAAGAATAACTAATTTTTCACACCTGTAAATCACGGAATACCCAGCTTACGTTAATAATCCGTTTGAGTCACGAGATCATCACCGCGGAACTGCTGGCAACTTTGACTACCATTTAAATAGGTGTTTTAAAACACCTAATAATTACTAATTTTTCACACCTAAATATCACGTATGCCCAGCTTATATTAATAATCTGTTTGAGTCACGAGATCATCACCGCATAACTTATGGCAACTTTGACTACCATTTAAAAGGGTGTTTTAAGACACCTAATAATTACAAATTGTTCACACCTAAATATCACGGATTCACAGCTTAGATTAGTAATCAGCTTGAGCCACGTGATCATAACCAAGAAAGTTATGGTAACTTTGAAACCATTTAAAAAGGTGTGTAAGACACCTAAAAATTACTAATTTAATATAACCAGAGATTCACGGACAGAACAATAAGACGATTAGCCGGTGTAAGTAACGTGATTATTACCATCAACCTTGGATAACCTGTGAAACCAATCGATAAAGGTGCTTACAAGACCAAATAATTACTTATTTATCACCACCATCGGTTAACAGACAAAAAAATCGTTGCTTGGTCAAGTGGTTATTTGGTCTTAAAAATTTGATTTACAGAGGTAAGTGGAATCACGTTACTCCAGTCGCGTGATAAATTGGTGGTTTTTAGGTTGGATGAAAACGTGAACAGGAGTACCTTTTTTGTTTAAATGAAGGCACGTGTCGATAACGTTTAAATCTAGTTCAAAAGGCACCCTACTTTAAAATCACTTAAAATACACTCCCAAAAGAGGTTACTTTTTAGTGTTTTGTTTATTGGGAGACTATGTTACAGTGAAAAAACTCCGTCCCTGTTACAGGACATTAATGGAGATGATACTCGAGGGATACGTGGTGCAGTTCGCTTTTCACCTCCCAGGCACAGGCGCCAAACACTTAATAATAATAACAATTTTCCATCAAATGTCTTTCTCGCAAACTCTGTTACCAAGGTCCAAGGGCGACGACTTCTTTTCATGACCGGGGGGGGGGTTAGGCTTTAAATTAAAATCAACTGCCCCAGCCCCCCATCATTACGCCAGTGCGAGGGAGCATAGTGAACAAGAGGGGTGAAGGTAACGGAAGTGACTACCCCATCACAGGTTTTTGAAGTTTTATGGTATTAAAAATTATATGCCTTAGCAAAAGTATAAAAACAAGCAATACAATTTTTTCACACTTCACTTTTCTACAATATTTTCTTGTACACTTTGAAGGATATTAAGCGAGGGAGCGAGAAGATTTGTGCATTTTATTTTTTCTAAACGCCGCTCTCTTGGGCCCTTCATACCCCAAAGTTTGTTGCAGTATTCAGTCAGTATTTGCTATACACTTTTGTTGTTGCACTTTTTCAAATTTTACAAGGGGGGGGGGAACGTCTTCCCCGTCCCCCAGGATCGCCGCCCTTGCCAAGGTCTCATACCACCAACACCAATAACTGAGAAAGACTTTGGTCCAGCTGCTAAGTACCATGTCGTTGTTGATGGATGTTATATCAGGTGAATAACGCCATTTTCGTAATGTAATCAAACTTAATGCATATACGTTTTGTATAAGTGCCTCGTTATGAATTATGTCGGTGACCTATTACGAATCAGGCGCGTACGCAGGATTTTTTCAAGGGGGGGGTTTAAACATTTTTTAATCGGGCCGAAAATTTCGCAACGACTCTGCCAGCCGCTGAATAAGTGTGGGGGGGGGGGGGGGGGGGGGTAAGAGGACATTTTTGTTTGGGGGGGGTCTCGAAATTTGAAAATTTGCTCCGTTGGGGGGAGGGTTAGGTCAACTTTTTTAGGTCAGCCATTGGTTTAATTTTTTTTTTTTTTCAAAACGAAAATAAAAATACCAAAGGGGGGGTTAAACCCCCAACCCCCCCCCCTGTATTGAGTATTGAATACAGTTTTATTCTGACTATTGAGGTGTAATAAATTCATAACAAGTCAAGCATGACAGAAATTGGAATCCATTTTGAAAATGACCTATTGAGCAAGGGATATTAATTTTGTGTAATGATTAAAGATAACGACATTGACGAGCGTGAGGCTGAAATTAGGAGCCTGAATCGAGGACGAATGATAGATTTTGTGATTTCACAGAATGTGCTTATTTTTAATTGAGGATTAGGATTAGGATTGTATTATGTTGGTTCCTTGCTCACCCATGTCTTCGCTTTGGGTAGTCGTTTAGTTGTAGTCCTGTGGTTTAAACAATGGACTGGGAATGCACTTACTTCTTGCAATCAAACATCGACACGGCTCTCATCATATGAAAAGGCATATTCTTATTCTTCATTTGTCGCTTTTATCCAAGATGTGAGTGAGAACATGGAATAGTTTACAAATAGTGTACAAAAAGGAAGCTACTACTTCCAAAGTGCTACTTCCAAAGCCATTGGAAAGCGCAACGAGACGTAATACCAATAATGGATGTACGTTTTAAAGAACGAATTCTTTGAATCTTTGCTTTCGTGTCATGTACTTGGAGCATCTATAATCCCAATATATTTTTATGGTCGTACATGGAGGCGAGTACATGGATTAGAGGACAACAAATTGATATATACCCATACGTGTATATGGCACAATATTAAACATCAAACTTTATTATTATGGGAGATAATTATCTGCATCATGATCGAAGTTTCAAATATAATCATAAAATTGTTATCCTTTTTTTTCTTCTGTCTAATAATACAGAAACTTCATCATTTATGTCCTACAGTTCAAATTCCTCGAGGTTTTGTGGCAATTAAGCTGCGAACCCGACTCAATAGCCACTCAATAAAAGTGACATCTATTAATCAAACGAGGCTGAAGCTTTACTCGCGTGACTGTTCTTCATATTTTGTTAATTAGTAACATTTTTTCACTGCTTCATAAACTGAAGTGAGAGGGAACTAGCTTTGAGTAGTGTCCGTTGTTTGAACTTTTACCACAGCTGGCACAGAGTAAAAGTATTACAGCAGCATTCTAATAAAGTGTATTATTATTTAATTTCCTCTACCTTTGCGTCAACGCCTTTCAGAAAATAATGTGGAAGTGGAAGGATCTTGAACGAAAGGTGACCTGTAAACTCCTCGCCAAATGAATTAAGAAGAAGAAGAAGAAGAAGAAAAAACGACCGCAAAGAGATTACACACAAACGCATGTAGTCGTCTATATTCGATCTGAAATCGAACGTCGTGACTCTAAAACAGCATTAACAAGCCAAACCAAACGGCTAAAGTTGCTTGTGTGCTGAATAGCTTTGGACTTCTGGGCAAGACGTTATAAAAATACTGGTGTTGATATATTCGTTTTGCCGGCAGAAATAATACACACAGCCCTCACCTTCTCCATTGTACATTTTTATTTGTTCGTGTTGTGTACCCCTGTAGATATTTGAACAATTTTTTTGGGGTAATACATTAGGCCTGTATATTGAAGCTTATTGTCTTGATTTTAGATTCTGACAGAAATGCAAGACGTTATAAAAATACTGGTGTTGATATATTCGTTTTGCCGGCAGAAATAATACACACAGCCCTCACCTTCTCCATTGTACATTTTTATTTGTTCGTGTTGTGTACCCCTGTAGATATTTGAACAATTTTTTGGGGGTAATACATTAGGCCTGTATATTGAAGCTTATTGTCTTGATTTTAGATTCTGACAGAAATGCAACTAGAGTTTTTTAAGTATTTTGGGAATAATAAGATATTTTTTTGCTTTACGTAATTCGGAAAAAATAAGATATTCTCTTATTCGAAGTTTCGACAGAAAACCTATTCGCGGCCTCATATAAAATATCTTCTCTTTATTTATACATATATTACAAGTGTATGCTCAGAGTTTCGGTATGACAATGTCTGTTAAAGGCACAATTTGTTTATATAAAAACCATATAAATTAGAGAAGAGAGAATATATCAGACACCTACACAGTCACATATCTACAAAATAACGTACACTCTTTTACATAAAATACTGAATGAATTATAAACGCTAAGTACAATATAAACATATTGTATAAATGGGATAAAGATAATATGAGAATTTATGACTAACAGAACAAGTGCAAGTTTGAGAATCAGTAAACAGGATAAGTGTAATCTGACATGTGATGAAATAACAAGTGTAACTTTGATAAATTATAAATAGGATAACATTTGCGAAATGATAAGTAAATGTGAAATACTGAAAGTAATCAAATTGAAGGTGAAATTTCAAGACATTCTTTAATTGTTATATGTATTAAGTATAGTTTGTAAATTCATGTACATGTAGGTGTTATGAGTGTTGTATAGAAACGAATGATATTCTTGTAAATGTAATTACCTTGTGTTGACCAGCTTTTATATTTCATGATCTTTTATTCTGCATTCTGTGTAACTTAAACAACACGCTGCAGATGATCGAGCAGGCCTTGGCCTGAGCCTCTAGAAGCTATCATTGGAAGTAGAGAAATCAGCGCCTAATCTCTGATAAACAACTTCAACATGTGATTATCTACTTTATATGGTACTTTAATAAATATTGGGATACAGTTTATCACAACTCGTTTGCAAAGTATAGAGTAATTTTGGGGAAACATAAAATAAAGATTAACTGTTTTTTTTTGTTTACTGTTTTCTTCCACCTTTTATGTGTATTTGCATACTGTCGTCATACTGATACATAAATATGTCATGATATATTGTATTTGTTTTGAATATATTATTCCATCAACTGAAATGCTGATGAGCTAACGAAATGAAAGAGGAGTTATGAGAAGTGGCAGGCAGACAAAGTCATGATGGATTGGAAGAAGTCATTCGACGAGTAAAAGGAACAAACGACCTGCAATTAGTTTCCCTTTAACTTTTGGATACGAATTACGTTGACTATCACGAAAATCTGTCCAGAAGTTAGGAATGGTTTTATATTTTGCATATAGTCCGATATGCCCTTACCCGTTAAGTGGCGGATCCAATGGTTACGGGGGGCGTGTCCCCAGCATAGGTATGGGTATATTGGACTATACGATCAAGGCCTATATGCATTGCATGTCCTATTGGGGTATTTTGTGGACCTCATCATTCTTCGTTTTTTCATTGTAAGTGCTCATACAATGGTGTTATGCTCTTTGCTGATTTAGGAGCTCCAATGCTATATGGTTTGTTTATTTTTTAATTTTCATATATAGTTTCTTAATATGTAGGCAATGTACATTAACTCTTGATACTCTAGGAATGAATATGAATTAATTAAAGTAAAATGGACTATCGTATATCAGTTGTGTGCATGAATGCCAAGGATAAAAAGAGGAGAAAAAAATTGAACTTTAAAAATGCAACAAAAAAACAAATCAACGAGTTGTTCCGTGGTTGTGTTTTACCTCACTACCGTAGTATCAGGACGTGCCTACGATCGAGTTTGCTTTATCAATCACTTTGAAGATGTGTGTATTTTGTTATGCTTCTCTATCAACCCTCCACCTACCCCTCTCTCTCTCTCTCTCTCTCTCTCTCTCTCTCTTTCTGTATCTCTCTCTCTCTCTCTCTCTTTCTGTCTCTTTCTCTCTCTCTCTGAACAAATATCACTGGTCACGTTAGATAACCGAATAAGAAAGGATCCATTCGTCTTGAATGCATTACGTTATGGTGTCTTCCAGTCAGTTGTTAATTTGATTGATGAGGTTTTGGGGATCAGATCCGTTATGGTTCTATGTTTAAACATCAGAACATGTCAGCTTCCATATAGAGCTTTTCGTTGTATCTATAATATTTGTGTTATAAATGTTCTATCGCTGTTTCTTGACTGATATTATGTACAAGGCGTCCACACATACAATGAAAACAAACATGAAGGGTTGTGCTCACATTCGGAATGTTTAATACCACGTTTTGTAAGTAAAAGAGAAAAAATAAACGAAATATATTGCACATAATATTATTTTCTTCTAGAAACACAAGGGGCGTCAAACAGGGGGAATTGCTGTGGTCATGATAATCGAATTTAAAGGGATAGTTGAGACCGCAAATGCCTTCAAGGTGCATGCTTATTGCTCTTATTCTTATCTATGAAATTTCTAGTGCCCTTTTGGGACTTAAAATTGCTGTAAAGGTAATTTTAAACCCCAAAATGTGTAAAATTTAGCCAACACGAACATACCAATTCAGCTCCACTTTCAAAAAAATACGGTGACCATTAATTAATTAATTAATTAATAATAACAATACATGGGCCGGCTCGTTGTGTGTAATATATATTACCACCACGACAGAGCCAACAAAAAATACAACATCGGCATTGGCTGAAATACAACGTAAAAGCCGTTATTTCGCTTTTTCAACGGCTTTTTCAAATTATCGAATATTTATGGTGGTACACAAATATTAGAAATCGTTATATTTATGGATATTTCAGCCGTCTCTGAACCGACTTTGATCAAACAAAGATGATTTTGTCATTTAAATTGTATGTTCTTTCAAATTTGACACTCTGCTTTTCATTATCTCACAACAAAATATTTTGTGTAGCGTCCTCCGCAACAGAACTCAACTATCCCTTTAAATTACCGCCGAAAAGTTTTGTTTTTTTATATTGAAAAAATAATAAAGATAACAACCTCACTTTCTCTGGTTATATTTTTGAAGCTTCTGTCTGCAAAAATGCTGACCATTGCCTACTTTGTTTGTGGAAAACGTTTAATAACTATTTGACAGTTTGGTCCTATCATCCCTTATCGAAACTGCCTAGAGACGCTCTTAAATTAGTACGACAAGGGAATTGTGTATAGAATGTATAATATATCATTAAGTTTGTCCAATAATTTATTGCATCCAAGAAAAATTGCGTTGGAGTAGACCCGACAATTTTACGTCATACTCCTCATAATACTGTTTCAGTTTCTCGATAATGTTTTCATCCACAATCGGAAGGTGGCGCTGTGACATTTCGTAGACACAGTGTGTATCAGGTCTCCTCTCGACATTCACACAGTATCGTCCATCCTGGTCATGGAATTCAAAATGGTCTCCGCGGAAGAATTTTTTGATGCCAAGGAACGTTTCTAACCTTGCTAAAGTTTGAAGAGGCTGATGGACGAAGTCATCTCTGTCAATGACTAGGTAACCTTCATTATCATTAACAAGGGATTGAAGTTTCTTCAGAGTGTTGTAATAGACCCCTGTTCGAATCAAGGAAGAGTCAGCATTTACTCGGTTATATCGATCTATCAAGGTGTTCTCGACGGTTACGGCATTGTCCTGGTGATTGTATGGAACTAGCTCGTCATCGGCTACGGTTTCATTAGGATTTTGGAAGACGGTGGGCTGCATGGAATGTAGAGTGAGGTTTAAAACACCTCTATGTGTACTTGCTATTTCTGATATTATTCTGGCTACAGGGTCTCGAATCACGACCACCACCTTGATCCCAGGGGCCGCCCGCTGAATAGCGCCCTCTAAAAGATCGTGATCATCAGCATACGCGGGTGAATGCTCGATTGTCATTTGAAATCGTGATGAATATGGTTGCCCACGTCTCCACTTGGAAATTTGACGATCCAAGTCAATGCTAGGCCACTCGAAGTGTGACTCTGAATGCGAAATGACGGAGGGATGAAGCCCCAGTACTTTGGAGAGAATGAAAGAATCGCAACCCCTGACCCCAATGACAAGCGCCTGTGGCAACCTTTGCTTGCATTCCATAGCACGTAATGCCTTATGGTTGGTGAGGAGCTCGATCTCACCACTCGCCATGTAGGTATAACAGCCAACTTTATACATATCCCACGCCTCAGACTGAGTAATTGTACCCTTCTGTTTCCTCTTCCAATCTGATATCGAATCTTGTCTTTCATCCGCTCCGTGTCTCTGTTTACCCTCCATGTCATCTTCTGAATCACCAAAGTGTATCCAGGCAATACGAGTCAGAATTAACCAGGTCGCTATCAGAATGATCGCCGCAAGCACTGGCGCCAGTCCCGCCTGTGACCGGCTAATCTGTCCAAAGCGTCCCATTTTCCAGATTCGGAGGGTGATTCTGCGACGATAATCCCTCCTAACTCTTCGCGAGATCATCCACGGTTTGGTTGGCGTCCCTCTGTGTAAGAAAGCATTTCAACTCGTCGTATCGGGTAACACTGCAGAGAGCTGGAGAGAAATGAGAGATGAGAGTAGGATGAATAATTGTAAGCATGCCACCGGATATAACCCGCATATTTGATATATTGTTATGTCAAAACAAACATACTTCAGAAGAATTGCCCCAGGATGTTTGATCTTTAGAGCGCTGTTCCGAGACAGAAGATAGCATGTTGACATATCAGCTACTGCAGTTCAAATTTAATAATGTTTAAAAAAACGGGACAAATAAATAATGTTTATGTTTACTTCGTCATCTTCTTCAAATATTCCCATAGACACAATGGGGCAGATCCAGGATTTAGCCCAAAGTACGTGCAATTCTGAATAAACCCGGTCATAATTCATTAGGCACTACTATCAATACATGAAAAATCACTGACACGTCAACGTAAACAAAACCAAAATGTAAAAAAAGATGTAAGGGACATTACATTTAAAAAGTGTTTTGATGGTTTATTATTTGAAACTGCACAGATTTTACTCTTTAAAAAAAAGTAATTTGGTGAAATAATAATAACAGACATGAAAGGCGAAATATTATTTATACAAATATGAATGCTCCGACGTTCAGTACAATAAATTACATGAACTGAAAAATATATCATTTCCCGAGTGATGTTATATATTTCACCGAGGCCACAGGCCGATGTTGAGATAATTATAATTGCTCGAGTGGCATTCTGAATTTGGAAGTAAATATAATAGGCAATGCATGCAATATTTGGCAGATAAAGTTGAGGTTATCCTTTGGAGTCCGGCCCTCTCAGTTCAGTGCATTCGGGTTGCCTTCGTGTCAGATGCGCATTGCACGCTCGTGATCGTGCACATAATAACAAAATGTTGAGTGTCACATGACACCTTTCCAGCCAATGGGATACTCGCTATCAAATAACCTAATTTATAACACAGAATGTTGAGTGTCACGTGATACATTTTTAGCAAGTAGGATGGATACTCGGCAATTAAAACCTTTTTTTTGTATACAATTTCGGTATTTTCAGAATAGGAATTATTATAAGATGATGAAGCAGATCCTAATCGAATGATAGGTTGAGAGCGTACACTGGACCAGGCATATATTTTGCCTAACACGTAATTTTACTAATGACCGGTCACTAGTAAATACTTATGATCGGTCATTAGTAAAAATCATGTTATAAAATATCGTTTCTTAAAATAAATAGAACAACATCTTATAAAGCAGATACTACACATCATTTTATTCGGGCATTAATAACATTACCCAGAATCGCTACCTTCGAAACAGTCCAAACACCCTCGGCTATCGCCTGGGGCGTGCGGGTAATTCTTACAGATGCCCTCACTGCTGTGTATCATTTGTATACTATCCGTATTCGATATGCGTGAAATCGAAACATATAATTTATGTGTGCCCGAAATGGTATCAAAATCTGTTGCAGAGCGATGAACTTAAGGGGCGTTGACAAAATTGCTTGATTTAAAGTGTTTACATAAAAGGAGATCAAGTAACAGACATGTCTCACAAACTGAAAACTGTTCCAGTACATTTACAACAAATGAATTTCATATGGTCAATGGTAATCTTTATCCATTTTAACTGCGGCAAAGTCCCGGTTTGGTTTTAAAACATCAAATGTAAATTTAGATGAAAAGACAAACCATATCGAGAAATGAGGTGTGTGGAAGAAGAAGGGGCCGCATAAGAGGAAGAGGGGACAAATAAGTACCTTAAGAGGGGTAGGCGAAATAGTTTAATATGGAGCTGGATAATAGCCAAACACAGAGTTGTAAAGATTCTATTAAGGTTGTCATGGCATGTAGCAGTTGGTAACTCAGCTACGTCTTTGGACAAATATACGGCGTCAACAAAACATTTACTTTTCAGTTTTATGGTGTTTATAAAGCAGAGTCCAAAGTTGCTCAAACCATCATAAACCAATAGTTGTACCATTTTGTGGAGTGACCCGTTCTCCTGATAAAATGGGCGTTGCTGTTTTTGCTCGAGGTCTTCTCTTTGTATTCCTTTGTTTCTCCTTTTTAGCAAGCAAACTCCCAAAGCAAAACGATATATTTGAGTTTGGTTCGAAGTACTTATTGACTTACTTTGTGGCGGATTAAAGCATATGAGCTGAAATTAAGCCTCACGCCCTATCAATAAGCTAAGTTGGTCCGAAGAGAAAGGAGCTCGATTTAGAGTGACTGAATATAGCATCCCATCCAAAATGATACGCGCTTTCTTGCTCTCGGCCCTGTTCCTGGTCCTGTTCATAGGACCAGAATGCTCTGTTGAATGCTTTATTGAACTAGATCCAATACCTCCTGCCGGCAGCGTCACCGATGAAGCACTTGCAATAGAATTTCTGGGTGAATTCAACACCAGGGCCATGGACGTATATTCCATGTCTGCATTCAAGGCGTGGGACTATAACACGAATATCACTGAATACAACCGGGAACAAATGGTAAATATAATAATAATAGCTCACATTATTTTATAATGCTCCTAATACTTTCTTTCTAGGCGCAGTACATTATTATACCCGCACACAATGTATGCACATTCTCCACTCCCTGTGGAGCATGCCGGCCAGTCGCCATCTTACAAGCGCCACTTGCTCATCCAACCACATTAACTTTCGCATAGGCCTATAGGGGGTACCCATTTAACACCTGGGTGGAGAGTGGCAAATGTAGATTAACGTCTTGCCAAAGGACACGAGTGCCGCTTAATACCCCTTGTTATAGTTAGAAATATTTGAAAATAATTGATAAATGAATATCTTCAAGTAGAAATCATACATTAAATTCAAATTGACTAGAATTGAATTTATCTAAAAATCACCTAAAATCATGATAAAATATGTACATGCATTAAATGGTTTCAGTAATTTCAATGCGTCATAGATTTAAAAATATTTACATCCCTTTGTGATGTGTAAGGATTGGGATATCTTGAATCCTATATCCGCTACCATTTCTACAACAGTTGAAACAAATATATTACAAAAATATTATAAAATATATCCCGAATTGAATCTTTGGATCTATATTGTAGACACACATAACAAAGGTAACTTTACTGAACATGTTCGCAACGAATTTCAATACCCTATTATGTATATCCCATAAAAATCATGTTCGGAATACGCAATATTATCATTGCAATGTTAGCACATTTACAAACCAGGCTATTGAAAATCATCATAGGCTGATTTTTCAAAGTCATTGCGATCATGTTATTGATTGATTTTGACATCCTAAATATCTAACTCATCACTTTCGATTACAATCATATTTAACTCAACTTCTATGACATTGTCATCACCAATCCTAATGGCTTTTCCCCTGCTCAGGTCAATAGTAACCTCGAAACTGCGGTTTTCAGCAAGGATATGAGCGGATATGCAAATGCCTTCGACCAAACGGGATTTACCACCGATACCAAGAGGCAACTTGATAGCATTCGCTACATAGGATCGGCTGCGCTACCAGATGAAGAACTCGAAGAGGTATTTTTTTTAATAAATTAGTTTGATTCAACTCTAATTGGCAAACATTCACTTGCGAGGAGGAATCAATGAAAGGAAAAAGCAGGTAGACCAACTAAAACATGGATTGATAACAGTGAACACGATGAACAGCTACCTTGAACAGCTTAGGACAGAAAGTTACTGAAAAACCTGTGTCTCAAGATCCATCACATGGTCGCCCAATCCCATAAAGCCTAAAGATCGCTGGTGTACTTTCGCATGGGGCGCCTGAAAAGTGATCCCATTGATTCCATTAAATATAACGCGTCTCTTGTACGCCTGATACATGCTACTCAAAAATCGTGTTTTTTAAAACACTTTAAGAATACAAAGACTTACAGTATGACAAATCCCTTTTCAACTGTCTTGCTTGTAATTTTCGAATATGCTCTTTAGATGCAGTTTATAAACAATTAATATAACAGCCTTTCACTGTGATGCCTTCAAAGTAGTCACTATCATTTGAACTTCCATTGCCGATTAATTTTTCTCCCTTTTTCTCCTTTCTTAATTTGATGTCGAATACATCTAGCTTGAAAATATTCTCTCTGGTATGGAGTCTCGCTACTCGACAGGTAAACCGTGTGAAGCTGGAACCTGTTATTCACTAGAACCAGGTAAGTCACTTTTACCATGGACCATGTAAAAGAATGGACCTACTACATGTAGTAGGTCCATTCTTTTACCCATTCTCCCTTCCTACCCCGTCCTCTCTCTTCTTCTCTCTTATCTCTCTCTAACTGTCACACTCGTTTCCCTTTCTACGTCAGTTTCAGAATCAGAATTTCATTGAAACATTCTTAGAAATTTGAATTACCATATATATCCCCTGCGTCCACAGTTTTAATATCTTTCATTGCCCTAAGGTAAGTTTACAGATTAAAGACAGATGGTACCATGAAGAGACAAACACAAAAGCGGGGGAGTGGGGGGATTTAGCGTTTCCAGTTCATGCAATATGTATTCATTGGTGTTTCCACACAACTTGTCATTCTCACTGTTAATCATATAAGCTAACATAAATTCTTCTGTGTTGTACTACGATTTTATGGCGGAAGAAAATGTGAGCTATATCAAGCCACTGGAGGAATCACGAGACTCCAAACTAAAATGATTAACTAAACAGCAGGTCCTTGAGATCAAAGGCCCTCGTGACCGATGGTCAACATGAACGCGGCTAATTTACTATTTGCTTGTCGTTAGCAGTTGGTATAATAAACTCTATTACCTGTACAGGATGAGATGTGAGACCAAATATTTCGGTCTTGTAAAACCTAATAGAGAGCGAGGTTGGTGAGACAATTATTAAAATCTACGTTATTTTACTTTAATTCCATTGTTTTCTTTTTGTATCGTGGGTAGCCGGTTATATGGACCTAACGTAAGAAAGGATGTTTCCAAAAAGAGATCATATCTATGCCAATAAAAACATGAGCTCATTCATTCCCAGAACAAATCCAAAGAATATCTATGTTTTAAAGACGATGCAATAGTTGTAGTTATTCTATTCATTTACATGTATTATAGACCTCACTCGAATTATGGCCACATCACATGATTACTCCGAGTTATACTGGGCGTGGAACGCTTGGCGCGCCGAGGTAGGAGCACCTGCCCGTGAAGACTACACGAGATATGTCGAGCTGAAGAATCAAGCTGCGATAGCAAATGGTAAGGATTTACGATAAAATAGAGATAAGGATAATATAATTATCTCATAATGATGGTGATAATAAACACGATGATTTGACCAAAGTTCATCCCACCTTTATAAAGAACAAATTTGATTAGGCGAAATGTACTTACAAAACACTTTTTAGATACTAATTTGGCAATTATATAAAATCACGTTATTGTGCACAAATAAGAAGATATTCGAAACAATTGTCAATCATTACTAGATTTCATTAGCTTACAGTTTTGATTGGTTTTATTTTTGTGACTATTTCAAAAATTTCAAGGGTTATTGTAAAACAAAATCAGGAAACAATATAGTTTATATATTTATATGAAAAAATAGTATACATATGGGATTATCACTGGGGGTGTAGGCAAATCACAAATTTGTTTTAGGCTATTTCAGGAATTTCGATCTTTATCTGCATGTTTGAAGAACAAGGACCTTTCCCCTTTCTTTTTGTCCTGTCGGTAAATATGACAAACTGACTATCTTTTGTTGGTTGGTTTGATTGTTATCCGAAATCTAGCGACGCCCCTTTCGATACGTTTTATATGGCGGCTGATACAAGATACAAGATACATGATATTTTATTTGGTCTTTGCAAACAAGTTACATAGAAATGTGGTTTCCACTGGCGTTACAGTAAAATTCAAGAAAATACATAATCATAATGGCGAAGATGTAAGACACCTCCCCTCAGCAAAAATCGAAATATATATCAGTATGTTCTGTATTATCATAGAGTAATTGAGGAATATAAAAATGTACGAAGTTTTCAAAAACACAATTCCTAAATAGATATTAAACGGAAAACAACGTATTCCAGTGGTAGAACCGAATTGTGATAAAATATAGAGGACACCGAAAGGGTATTCCCACTTTTGTTTGGCCCCATTCGGTCTGCCTTTGATATTTAATTTTGAAGGTTGTTTTTTTGTTATTGTGAGAAATATTTCCGATTCCCTAAAACTTTGCCATCATACTTTAATTGCCGTCATACCTGATATCGGAAATGTAATTTTCTGAACTAGTTTGACATGAGCGCAAGAAAAAAAGAAGGGGGGAATTTCGACAGCCTTGTCCAGCACCTTTTGATTTGTGCGAGCATTTCAATGACGTATTACGTATTCCCATGGTATGATTTTGTGTGAGATATACAATATGGTATTGAAATTGCCTCCCGATTTCATTTTTATTTTAAGTATTTGCGATCGTGTTTTTTATTTCGGGTACTCTCGGGAACAAGTTTAGGCGTGCCTTATTTCTTCGTTCGTGGGTTAGTTTCATTTATTTCATTATTTCTTCTGTTTGTTGTTTTTGTGATGATTAGTTTAGACTCTCATGTACAAAGTTTGTAGTTCTAGCGATGCTAATCCATTGGGATCACCCATTTCCCATGTGATTCATTCCTTTCAGATCAACTTGATGCAGGTGCATACTGGCGATCGTACTACGAGGTGGACAACCTGCAGGAGATCACAGAGAAGCTCTATGATGAACTACAGCCACTGTACGAGCAGCTCCATGCCTACGTCAGGAGAAAGCTGTACAATCGCTACGGTGCTGACTACATCAACTTACGTGGACCCATTCCTGCACACATCCTAGGTTCTCATCTCGACTTTCATTAAAGCGTCTGACATAATTATTCAGTATTATTAATTATTCACTTCTATTAAATGTTGAATCGAGAGTTTTGCATCTTCATGCATCATAAACAAAATTAGAATTCAAATAAGTTTCCTATAAAATACTTGTTTCCTGCCTAATATCTACACTTTTTGACGGTGGATATCATTACCTGATTAGAAGTCTAATTCCTAAGACCTATTCAAAACGTCAAAATGAAAGCCCTTGCTGATTTAACGTCTTCGTTATTATTCCCACCTTCCTTGTGGTTTGTGACTATAAGTCATGTCTGTAATATTTTTCTTCATCAGGTAATATGTGGGCGCAGTCGTGGTCAAACCTTTACGACATATGTGAACCGTTCCCAGGGAAACAAGCTGTCGACATAACACCTGCGCTTGTGGAACAGGTAAAACCAGAGGCGTATCCAGGATTCTCTTCCTAAAGGGGGGGGGGGGACGACTACATAGTTTTTTAGTCCCAAATTTTCTGACAAGCAAAAACAAAAAATACACAATTTTAGGTGCCTTATGGGGTCTAATTTGCTGTAGGGGAGGGGAAAGGAACAAGTTTCCCTTCATTTGCCAACGGAGTTTTTTGTCCTTTTAATTATAAGGTCTAATGACGATAATTAAACCGATGTTGACTAAGATAATAATGATGGTGAAGATTAAATGGTTTCTGTTCACCTTATCCATGTGACCCTCATTGAAGATTTTGTCCTAGAGTATCATTAGACATTCAAGACACCGATGCTTTTTTTCTTATTATTATTACTATGATATATATTATTATCATCATTAGGAGTCATGCTTATATGTCCAGTGAAAAATGAAATGTTCGTGAAGCGGAGTATTATTTTTGTTAAACAATTTTCTAAATCTTTACACTATATTTGAACTTCAGGCCATCGTTTACAGATACATTGGAGAGGGTTCAATTGTAGGTCTAAGTGCAATATCTTGTTGTACTATCCGAAGCACTTCATTCTCTTATCACAGCAGTTTCTTCAGTAATATTTCACAAAGTAAACTAATGAAAATATGTTGCTCTGATCCATCACTTTTATATAGAACTATGATGCTTTGCGGATGTTTGAACTCTCTGATGAGTTCTTTGAGTCGCTTGGTCTTATCAAGATGCCCCAAGAATTCTGGGACCATTCGATGATAGAGAAGCCGGATGATGGTAGAGATGTCGTCTGTCATGCTTCAGCTTGGGACTTCTCCAATCAAGTTGATTTCAGGTGGGGAAAAAAATCCAACCATTGCAATTTCTTTACTTTAACTTTACATTTACTCTAAACTTTTCCCCAAAATGACCAGACATCAACACTAAATTAACTAGATAAGCATTGTCATTGCACGTAAGCATGATGATAACTGCCAAAGTAACTTTATTCTTGAAAATTCATTTGGTGATAAAACAACTTTCAATAAGTCGCATTTAGTATCGTACATCATATCAACTTTATTGCATGGAATGAAGCTAGATGTCCGCAAAGATAACAATAGCATTAATATTCTGGGTTTATATAGCGCTCAATACATATTCGATGTCTCTAAGTTCATTACATAATATATTATTACGCTGGTCATTGGATTCAGGGGAGCATTCAAGTCAGGTGCCATTTAACGGACTCTCACAATGCTGAGCAAACTATATTCGCATTTTTAATATACCGCGTATACCCATAAAAACCTCGGTGGAAGATTGGCAAAAGTGGAATAATGTCTTGACAAAAGACGATAGTGTCAGGCTGGGATTCGATTTGCTTTGGATTTTGAGTCAAATAAATTAATATACCACGAAACCTCCACAAAGAAGAATTATACGTCATCAATTTATTTACACGTCAAATTATGAGGATTCTATGAAACACCATCTTGTTCATTATATTATCACTGATACTGATAGGATCAAGCAATGTACCGACATCACCATGGACGACTTCATCACAATCCACCACGAGATGGGGCACGTCGAGTATTACCTCCAGTATAAGGATCTCCCTGTAGTGTACAGAGGTGGAGCCAACCCAGGTTTTCACGAGGCCGTGGGCGACGTCCTCGCTCTGTCCGTATCGACACCCAAACACTTGAAAGAAGTTGGATTGATTGATGAAGTGGTTGATGACCAGGGTATGGCGCTTGTTTTCTTTCTCCTCATTTTTGTTTTGGCGGTAAAAATTATCGGTCCCCATGAGACCAACTTTTGTTGAATGGGCTACCCTGGTAAATATATTATTAAATAAATAATAAAAATTAAATAAAAACTATCGTAGTCACATCGAGTAAATATAATGTAGTCGATTTAATGACGACACTATACGAAATTTTCTGCCATTGTGTCACTTGTTTGCTAACATTGGGTACTTCCTGTTAATACAATTTTAGCTTGAAGCTTCCAGAGATACCACAACAGGAGACTTTGGGTTGTCTCAGAAAAAGTTCAGCTTTGGTTTGTAAAATTTGAGAAATGTAATGAAAATTACAGAAAAGCGAACATGGAAAGGTGACAGCATTATCGATTCCTTATCAAAATCATAACCAAGGAAATATTAAACTCATCACCTTTTTTAATCTACTGAAACAGAGGCTGATCTAAACTTCCTGATGAGCATTGCGTTGGACAAGATTTCCTTCCTGCCATTCGGTTACCTGATGGACCAGTATCGATGGGGAATCTTTAATGGGACGACTCCAGAATCCAAGTTTAATGAAGACTGGTGGAAACTAAGGTAAGACCATTGACATCTTCGATGGAAAATGGTAATATGTTGATCTTGGCTGCCAAATGCGGAAACAAATTTGATGGATGTGTATTTTACAGATTTTTTTAAATGACTGTGTTTTATCAAACACGTTTGCTCAACTCAAAAGCACACTAGCGTACAGACTATATGTTTCTTACCCTTGTATGATCTGATTCGAACTGGTCAGATCACCAAGCTATATTAAAATGCGGCTTTATAGAATTTCAGTGTAATGAATATCACAACTATTTTGTAAAGATGAAGTTATAAAAATAATTCTTGATTGGCCAGAAAGTATTTCATATTGAATTATTTATAAAGACAGGCGCGGATCCAAGATTTCTTAGGGGAGGGGGCCCAACTTTTTTTTTTTTTTTGCTCCCGAAAATTTGAAAATCGCGCCGGCCGAAAAGTCGCTCAGTGGGGGGGGGGGGGGGGGGGGGGGGTAGTGAGCACATTTTTTTTTTTTGGTCCTCGAAAATTTTAAAATTTGCACCCCCCCTTGAGCGCCAGGGGGGGGGGCCCAACCCCCAAAAAAGGTAAAAATCGCGTGATTTTACATGATTTTTTTCTCAAGGGGGGGGGCCCGGGCCCCCCGGGCCCCCCCTGGATCCGCCACTGTATAAAGACTACCCTTATAGGATTTGAAAAAGAAAAGAAAAGAAAAGAACGGGGAAATATGTTATCACACCACATTATGTCATTTCTTTAAATAGATATGATAAAGGAATCCAGGAACAAAAGACCTGGATCGGTACAATACTTCAATAGTTCACTAGAATTACCGAGATATGTGGAACATGTTGCAGTCAACCTCTGAGCTGGAATGTAGACCAGAAAGTGGTAACAACATGAAACGAAAAAAAAAGAAGAAGATTTCAGCAGCTTTTGTAATGTACCTAATTATGTATGTACCTAATATATGTATATTTTGTATCGTTATATATTTTAAGCGGAACATTGACGAGGTTGATTTACAAGTACATGTACATTAAAACCGTTGCTTTTCATTTCTCGTAGACTCCGTTACCAGGGTATCATACCACCAACAGCAAGGACAGAGGAAGATTTTGATCCGGCTGCTAAGTACCATATCCCTGCTGACGTACCTTACATCAGGTAAATTAGCATATAAATGTTTTATATAAGAGTTATACTCTTGAAGGAGAGGGTACATTTGAATCAAATATGTGAGTAGTACATCAGGATAATGGAGAAAGCATCTGAACAATTTTATCTCTTCAGTGCCCTAATCAATCGAAAGTTCTAGCGTGTTTTTCCTAATGGTAATAGGAAGAATATAAACAATAGGCAATAGTTTCATTTGAAGGGGGGGGGCGGGCGACTCAAGCAAAATTGTAAGCTCCCATTTGGTGATAGTAAATTAACTGCATCGAAGAGTCTCTTTCGATTAACTATTGGGGAGAGAGATATTGCCTCTTAAACCCCATTTAAGACTTAAAGAAAGGTGTTTTTTTTTAAATAATAAAAAGATGAGTTATATCATATCTTTTAGCTCATATTTAAACATGCATACAATAATTGTTCTTTTAAATTGCGCAAGATCCAGTAAAAACAAAATTACTCAATGCGCTTTATATATGAAAAATCAATGCTAAACAGACAAACAAAATAAGGGAAATAAATATATGAAACTGCAGTTATTGAAGAGGTAGGTCTTTAGGTTATTAACAGATTTAACTGAAGTGGGAGTGCGGATGAAAGACGGGAGGGTATTCCAAATATATGAGAGAAAATATAGCCTCCCCCGATTTCGACTTGACAAGAGATAATCGGAGCAATGTATTTTGAAGAGCGGAGTTGATATTGTGATCGGGTTATTTACAATTGATTACAAGAATGGATAATTTGGTGCGCAATTATTCAGGCATTTATAGACTAATAGTCTAAAACGTACTTCTTTAACTATAGTCTTTTATTCCCCATCTTATGCAGATACTTCATCAGTTTCGTCCTGCAATTTCAATTCCACGAAACTTTGTGTGAGGCCGCCGGACAGACACAAGAACTCTACAAGTGTGACATCTACAATTCGACCGATGCCGGTACATTGCTCGCGTGAGTGTCTTCGTCGAACGTCAATTAACTAATAACCCTGTTGCTGTTAATTTCAGTTTATCCTATTTTATACATTCCTGACATGATCTCCTCACTCAACCATAATATAATTCTTCCCTCCACATCCCTTGTAACATGTTGAATGGGCTTTACCTTCAAAATATTTGGTTTGATTTTTTTTTTTTTTTTTTTTGGTGGTCGATTAAGATTATGGTTGAAACATCCAGCTTTGATGCATTGCTCTTTGTCTGAATTCCAGTTTCGGAAAGTAAACATTTATAGTTTTTTTTCGCTAAAATCCTTGTTCCTGGTCACTTACGTCTAACAAAAATGATAAATACGTATGTATTTTTAGGGGGAGGACTGCGGATTATACTTACAAAACTGTTTTCAATATGTCTATACTTAAATGCAATGTTTTATTTTCTATATCATTCAGCAACATGTTACAGATGGGATCAAGCAAGCCTTGGCCTGAGGCTCTAGAAGCCATCATAGGAAGCACAGTAATCAGCGCTCAGTCTCTGATAAACTACTTCCAACCTCTCATCGATTACTTGAAAGAACAAAACGAAATGAACGGAGACATGGTGGGATGGGCAGAGATGTATACTCCTAAAGGTGGGCAGATATAAATAAATAACAATACTTTCAGTCTTTTTTTTTTATTTTTACGAAGGATAATAATATTAATAATACTCAGTTTTTATATAGCGCTTATTAGAATCACCAAGCGTTTCCAAACTTGGAGATTATTACCCCGGCTTTAGCTGTGCTGCCACTGCGGCGCTCTAGCATTTCAAAGAATAAATAGATAGTCACTTCAGTAGTACCACTTATCTCCCAATGGATCCTGCAATGATTATTACCCCAGCGTTGCCAGGTACCCATTTAATACACATACTGGGTAGAGAGAGATGAATGTGGGCATAACACCTTGTCTGAGATTGCAAGCACCTAGCAACGATCTAATCTGGAACCTTTCGTTTAACAATCTAACACCAATATATTAATACACGGTGCTTCCACCAAAGATACTCATAGTTATAAAGTTATTTTGTCACTTAACACTTTCTTTTGTTATCAGTTGCGATGATTTGAGTTTGATTCTTATACCAATAAATATGTATAATTTATAAAAAAGAAAGGTAAAAGGCTATCTGAAACATTACGCAGTACTGCTCTATTTAGATATGTATCAATGAACATGCAAAGTTTGCGCGGCCGGAACCCCATGGCTTAGTTAAGGGGGAGGAGGAGGAGGAGGGGCAAAATACAACCCCCCCCCCCCCCCCCCGTCACGCGCCCCGTGAGAAAAAACTTCTTAAAAGGACAGATTAAGGTAATAAGGTCTTTAGGTAATTGAGCAATTTGAATGACAAGTTAAATAAAACTATGTTTTTCTTATTTATCCTTTCTTGCATGTTCCCGTCATTACCCTGTTATGCTCACTTTACAGATCGTAAGTATAATGAGGATTACATGATTTTATACTTTGCTACGTATTTTGTTATAACATTAACTGTAATGTTTTAAGAAATACATGGGAATCATACGACACTTTTTAAACCATCATGGTGTTTTATTATAAAATATATCTTTCTTACAAATTCTAAATTTCAATGTAGAGTATTCTGCTCCGTATTTGAATATGCTGTCAAATATGTCATCTATCAAATATGATTTTATTTTTAAGCTTTTCTAACAAAATAAACACAGAAACAAAATTCTGATGTTGTCTACCATTACCTTAAAACAACGTGGGGTTGTCAGGGTCTGTTGT
Source organism: Strongylocentrotus droebachiensis (assembly GCA_035222895.1). Classification (NCBI taxonomy): domain Eukaryota; kingdom Metazoa; phylum Echinodermata; class Echinoidea; order Camarodonta; family Strongylocentrotidae; genus Strongylocentrotus; species Strongylocentrotus droebachiensis. Next base: position 65,633 of record JAVYIG010004454.1, read on the forward strand.
CTAAATATGGCCCCTATGAATAGTGAATAGTATTTTATCATTTGTATATATATATATATATGCAATCAGGTGTTAGATGTTAGGTGTTAGTTGTTAGGTGTTAGCTGTAAAGTGTTAAGTGTTATAGGTTAAAATTCTTTTTATGTCACGAGGGACCAGCCTTAAATAAGACTTAATTGTTCTTTCTTGCTGGTTCCTCATTCGTATATATATTTGTATTTTATGTTTATCTTTCGTTATGTTATTTGTATGTTCTTTACTTATTTGTATATATCAATGTTATAATTATGTATGTTTTTATATGATGAATGGAATAAAATGAATTGAATATAGATACATGCAGTTACTCTAATTAATTATACAAGAAGTGATATGTACTTCCGCTATATTTAAATGGTAACTGTTGGAATTATTTTGGTTAACGTTGCAAATCAATTCATTTTTTTTTCTCCAGCTGAATTGGATCTGACAAGATGGGAGATGGGTTATGAGCAGTGGCAGGTGGACATGGCGGAGTGGAAGAAGTCATTCGAAGAATACAAGGAACAACCGACATGCAATTAGTTTCTCTGTCTGGCCCGGTTAAAATCATTTTGGGTAGTGGTAGTATAGTTCCGTATGATTAAAACATTTTCCTAAATCTAACGTTTGCCTAAAAAGGAAGATGACATAGCAAATGAAAATAAGATGTTATGGAAATTTGAAACTATAGCAAAATTATGTGATAAAAAGTTATATAATCCTGCGTGTAAGTGTATTCATGCGAGTTGGGCTACGGATTAAGGGGGCACGAATATCATGCCGCCCACTCTTTTTCATCAATCACGACAAAGAGTATGGACATAGGATGCTCTCAAAATGTGGAAAAAATTGTTTGGTACATTTTTAACTGCTTACATTGTTAACATTACATAAAATATGAGGCATTTTTAAGACCTGGTATGATGTTTCTTTACATGAGGGTATGAAGACGAGACAAATAATCTGTTGGAAATTCGATTAATCCGAAGTGTGATAATAATCTAATTAAGATTGATTTAGTCCAATAATACTGACTGCTAATGTTATCTCCAATAGTGTGACGACTGCTTTGGTACAGACACAGAGACATTAGTATGAGACGTAATGAGAGCTGATAGGCTATCGTCGCAAAATTATATCATAATAATTAGATCAGTCGTATGTAATCTTGATCACGTTCATCCCCAATGTGTACAAGATATATTTCTTCGGAGGTACTTCGTTCAGGTAAAATAGTTTCGTGGATTCTTTGATCAATATGGTCGTGTGATTGGTTTTTGAGAAGTAATGATTTTACGACCTGAAATTTGTATAAATAATTATCCAGGAATGTTTGTACGAAATTGTGAGGTATGTACTCAGTGTAGTTCCTATCCATCTTAGATAGAAGTCCAATAGAATTGTTCTTATATTCGATATAGATATCTTAGTATGGTAAGCAAGATGTTTATTTTACTCGAAGCAAAGTGTATATTACAAATGTTTGTATCATGATTTTAATCAATACTTTAATTCTAAGTGATTTTGCCAGGTACAATTACCCATGTGTTAAGAAGGTACTTAGATATGTGATTTGAATTTTTTAAACACTGGAAATACATGGTAAAATGATGAATGTTTTGACTGCAAGTAACGAAGGAACAATCTTGTAATTACAATAATAGAATATGATTAAATTTGATATGAAACAATAAGTTTACAACATTGAGTGGATTAACGTTTCATCTGTTAGTCTATACATTCTCAATGTATTGAATAATTTCCATTGTTAATGAATTTTCAAAGTTAGCACACAACACAAAGATTTAAGACCAACAAAATAAGAAGTGATTTTTTAGTAAATCATGCATGGCTTTGCAGGCTGAATGGTTTTGATATTTTCTCTCGGCATTAAACGCCCTTAAGTGATACAAAAAGTAAGAGAATGCAAGCAAGTCATTTCCTTCAAATAATTGTATTTATCCACGAGCATGTAAATACATTGGTTGCATCCCTGTAAACAGAAATATATTTCTAATAACTACCGAAAAACTTTCAGAAAATTATCACCATGTCCCTGTTAAAGAGTATGTGTGTCTGCTATTCTTAGCTATAGCGCTCCAGGAAATCCTTACTTCGTCGGCATGCAGACCCTTCTCCTATTCTGGACAGACAAATAGATGCACATAGCATGGTTAAAAATTATACCTGTGTTTAATCTTGAATTTGGGCATAATGCGATAAGGATGCTTTCTTTTCCAATGCCTGACAGGTATGCGGAATCATCGGCTGCATGCAAATGTCACGACATTTAAAAAAGGTCCGGACTTGCTTCCAACCAAAACATCGCGGTGCCTCGCCAAATTGAATTTAACGCAGACAAGTCATGTTCCAAAAACAATCATTAGCAGTATTTGGCTTGCTGTCACACAGACCTGCGAGCGACTTCATTTAATTTGACCGCGAACTGGCGCATTCTCAGTAACATCCAAGGCCCTCCCAATCTCTCGTGTTCAGTCTGTGCCTCGAGTTACCTCATACTCATTCATATCCTCTAGCGCTCTTTCCATCTCATTTCGTATGTGCATGCATGTTCACCACCTTCTCCTTATTCTCCTGATTACTGTCCCATGATGTCTTTCTCTCTCTCCCACTCTCACCCTTGCTCTCACACATACTCTCTCTCTCTCTCTCTTCCTATCTGTCTTTTCCTTCTCTCGCTCTTTCTGACTCCTTCCGGCTCCCCTCTCTCTCTCTCTCTCTCTCTCTCTATCTCTCTCTTTCTCTATCCCTCTCTCTTATCCTCCATTACTCCCGGTCTGTTCGGTTCGTTCTTCCATTTATTACAAACTTATGTGCGTGTATAATCAAATGCATCCGTCTGCATTAATATATCCCTTCATGACAAACATACTTTCCATAGCAATTTCGTAAAATTTGTATATACCAGGTACAATTAAATTTGATTTTTGTAGAATGTCTTTTGATGCAAACATTAATGCAGAAAGCAGTAAGGCACTATAGGTAGCATGCAGGCAGTATACTAATGCATTGAACTCGCCAGTTATCCATTTCACCTTCATCTGTCCTTCATTAGTTCTCTCCCTCCATTTTATTCCTGCATTCGACTGTACATCAACCTATTTTAATTATCCCCATTCATCTCATCCATATAGATTACCCTTGTATAGACAAGTGAGTGATCATCCCTTTTCACTAGGTCTAATGTATCGTGGTTCCTGTAAAACGTGAATTGGTATCGTGTTCGGACAACTACTCCTTAAAGGTAGTGTATCCCTTTTGCAGCCGACATCAAATTCTGTAGAACGTTGCAGGAATTAGGAATATGTCGCGTATGGCCTATTTGTGAAATTTAAACGTTAGCAGTGTCCTATTCAAATTACGCAAGAAAACACGTTTAATTTCAAGACTTCAATGTCGGACACTTTTGCGTGACTGACCGACTTCTTTTTTCTTTGGTAATAACATTCATAAAGTGAGCTGTAAAGGGTACATGAGTATTTGTCTACATCACGTATAATGGCCAAAATTAAACTGAGTTAATCATTGCGCAGGGTCTGAAAATCAGACATTTTAATAAAACGACTGCAATCCCAGAATTCGATTTGACAACTAACGGTCGTTATTTTCCCACAAAAAGCCATTTTCAAGCCCTTTTGTTTTGAGGGAAGTTCTAAATTAGTATTATTTTTCAAATGCCGTTTGAATTTAACCTTTTCATTTTTTTGGCCTGCAAATGGAACATAGTACCTTGAAGGTAGTCTTATGTCCTGATAAACGTGAATATGTTACGTGAGAAACCGTCTGAATGTCATTCCTACTTCATTATACAACTTGGTCGCAAAGACTTTCGGAAATTCAATTCAAGGACAATCTCAATACCCTTTTGTATATCGGATCCATAGAAATACTCTTCGGATTACAATATGCGTCATAGTAATAGTCGCACGTAATAGATGATGGACTGGGCTATGAAATTACATACAAATGATTTTCGAAGTGGTTGCGGTCCTGTTATACATGTATTTATGATGAATAATATTATGATTTTAATACCAAGGGTAGTTATGCAATCAGTATTCAGTGGCGGATACAGCTGAGGCCGAGTTGGACGCCGCCCCCCCCCCCCCCCGCTTCCACGGCTAGGTTAACAAATAATAATAAAAAGAGAGAGCTTTGCGCACACGTTAACTTCAGGGGCGGATCTAGCTTTTTGCTAAGGGGGGGGGGTTGACCAAAATAATGACGATGCGGAGCATCGTCCACGAGCCGCGAAGCGGCGAGCCGATTTTTTTTGGGGGTGTTTATTTGAACCCCGTAAGTGATGTTTTCCTGGCATCTATTAACACAATGGAGACCATAAAAAGCAGTTCATGATAACGTCTTTTTAAATCAAGTAACAGTTAAATACGTAGTTATATCCAGAGTTATCATGTGTTTGGTTAAGTTACCAGATGAGTTGAATATCTTCTCACAATATTTGCACTTGAAAGGGTTTCTCTCCAGCGTGCGTTCTTTTTTCTTTCTTTTTTTCTTTTTTTTCTTCTTTTGTTTCCTTTTTTTTTTTTTTTTTTTTTTTGGCCGCCCAAGGGGGGGGGGGTTTAAACCCCCTAAACCCCCCCCCCGTAGATCCGCGCCTGAACTTCGGCTTCGAATCCCCCTCCCCCCACTCTCGAAAAATCCTGGATCCGCCACTGGTATTGATACTGCTCTTACTGCAGTCCCTGAAATTTTCTGAGCCCAACATTGTCCGGGTCGAGAGGGACGAATGTGTATAGAACATCATGTCCAAAGACGTAAGCATCGAGCAAGAATGGAACCCGTGATCCCAAATATGAGTCAGGAGTCTTCACCAATATATTACATCGCTCCCATATATCCTGCTCAGTGTATGTGGTTCATGTAAGATTACTAATATGTCAAATATAAAACAAAAACAAACAAAAAGACTGAAAAGCCTCATTGAAAAGCCCTTTATTAGTCTATTTATGTTGGAAAGCCAGCGGCAACTTTAATCAACATTTTGATACAAATATTGATTTTGTCACCGAAAGAAAATGTAACTATTTGTATTATTCAAAGTAAAAACCTGATTCCATTCTATGTTAACATGTACCTTCCCATTACCAGATCTTCGACAATTACCAGCCGGACAATTAATCTTATTAAGACAATTAACCAAGTATCTACCCTCGCACGGTTGATCCCTCTTACAATAAAGATAAGCTAGGACAACAATAAGAAAAGCTACACCTTCAACACAATACGAGCCACTAAGGGCAATTCGACCTTTTATAATTCAACAACAATTCATTCCTACCAGGAGTACAGCTTCGATATACAATAATCCCTATACTATGAAAATAAAACAATTAATCATTTCATGTCTTACCTCGAACATGCATTCTCTATCAATGTTGTAATATCTCTCTCTTAATGTCGAATTCCGAAAAATCCAGGGTCGCCTGACAGATTGAAAACTTCTCTTTGATGTCCTATTATTAAGGGAGACGCTAAACACTCAACAATACAGAAAATAGCGAAATATAAAAGTTCCACATCGAAACAGACATCCAGATTCAGAAAAGCCGCTTCTTCAGTCAATTATTGATGCCTCGCGTTAGCAATTTAACAAGTCGTATCACCGAAGGGGCCCTGCATCAATGACGATTGGCTAATTGAAGCAATTTCCTTGCTGCCAACCGGGTAGTATGTGAGAAACCCTGCGTTTTATAGTCAATTTACGTGCCTAATCCTCGCCTCCATGTAACAGTAAACCCTTTAAAGTTCTGTATAATTCTTCCCTCAACCTTTCTCGTGAATCCCCACTGAGTACCTCTTATCTCCCTCTGAAAGAATCTCAAATTCACGACGGCGGGCCTCTGATAACTTCCTTCTAAAAATACGCTCGTTGATCTCATCTTCTTTTTATTTCATTTATTTTCGCAACATCCCTCATTTTCACTCACATTTCTCTCTACGATTTCACCAACCCCTTTTCCGTTGCCAACATCCAGCTTGCATCGTTATTTTATGCACCGGTGCAACATGCCCTTTTCTTTCCATTTAATCTGCAATGTGAGTTCTCTAGAGTATTGGCAATCCTTATTCATATGCCCTTCGTAAAGCAATTTCCCTGCCTCTTCTATTTAGGGAAGCACAAGTCATACACTTGTAATAACTGTCCATCATCTCACTAGTAATGAGTCTCTTGTGGGCCACCTGTTTGGCATCGCGTCGATACATGAGCCACAGTAAGAAGCTTCCAAACAATCATCACTTGACATGTTTGTCCAATATCAATCTATTTTAATATTCAGTCAATATAATATGATAAACATTACATTCAACCAGGAAATAGATTGTACATGAATATCATTGGTAATAGCTCCAACAGGAATATACCAAACTTTCATGCACAAATAATTGTTTTCTTCAACATGGCGGAAAAAGAATATTATTGCAATGACATGATCCCAACATCGTTCAATTTAAAACAAAAAGTTTAAAGAGGTCAAATAATCGTCAGTGTCACGGAAATTTGCAATATAATCTGTAACAATTCATTTAAAGCTTGTCATTCTACCAGGTAGACAGAATTTGTCCAATAATATCACATTTTAAACAATTGGATCATTTTCTTTTTTACGCCTCCGATTATAATTTTCGATTTTATCATTCAACCCTTCACCTACCGAAGTGCCGAGTGTCTAGATACCATTTTGAAGCTTTTGGAAACAGTAGGTTAAACAGTTTTATAAGCTCGGCCGGAAAGGCACGTTTCTATGACATATTTCTCTCTGTCAACATCATCGATGTGTCTTTAAATATTGCCATGGTAACCACATCAACGTCTCTTCAGGCCATTAACATCGTCAATTTACTTTGATTGTTTCTATGACAACTTATCCCATGTTTGTTTTAATGTTACTACCGTAGCCTCCTCTCTCATTTGCATGTTTATCCAGCAAACTTACGAATGTCCCCAAAATGTTACTGCATCAATGACATGCTGGAATAACAACTCGTATTTTATAAAAGAGGATGTTCTTAAAATGCCTAAGAGAATACAGCAAGGACGGTAGATTTAGCATATCAAATGCAATGCTTTATTTCTTCCTACTTGATAACTAGCCAAATGAGCGACATGAGACGACATTACTGCTTATATTATTCTTTACCCAATACCTATTCACATGAACTAGTGTGGGTGCGTGTGTTCGTGTGTGTGTGTGTGTGTGTGTGTGTGTGTGAGTGAGTGTTGTGTGTGTAATTCTAGTTTTACAGACATGTATAGATCTTTTTATTATTTACGTCTTGGGTCGATCGTTAACTTGTTTTCAAACCTGGGTCCGTCAGATATCATTTCAGATCATCCCCGGTACCTTTCACCTGGGGATATTATGCGAACGGCAGTGTATTCTTACATTTTTCTGTGATCTTAGTAAGTTAAATCAAGCGTTTGCAAACTTAAAATTAGAGGTTGCACGAATTCACAAACATGTTGTCCATTTACGCAGTCTGTTTACATATACCCTGATGAAAAAAATATAATTAAATTGAATTCACCCGAAATTCAGTTTTCATCGAACGACACCATAAGCGTTTCTAAAAGGAATCTCAACTTGTGTGAAGGGGTCTTAAACTTAATTTGGTTCTCGAGCTGCAGCAGGCCTTTATGGATTATTCATTCATCCTACATTAAAGTGCATTTCAGTAATTAAAAAATACCACTAAACGTTACGCATTTCGTTTTAGCTAAGAGTATCTGACAAAACGTGAAGTTGTGCACACCAACAGAAATGATATAATACATGTATGTCATGCTATCTGTCTATCCATGGCTGTCTGAGAGCATTGGATATAATGTTTGATATAGGGATCACGATCTTCACGGCATACATTCCCCTTCGGGGTGCGACATAATACCCAGAAACTCGAATAACACTTTTAAGTGTGATTTTAGCATAAATAACCCCCAAGTGTTAAAGTCATTATCTGTAGCTTATGTATATCGATCAGCACACCCTATCACTTCTCCCTCAATGCTGATGCTGGAGAAAATGTTGTGAGAAAGTGCCTGGAATTGAGGAAGGCGTCAAAAACTGTATTTCCACTTGGCTTGCAGCTTCTTGTGCAGCTCGAGGAGGAAGATTGGAAAGAGATGCAACCCCGGTGTTCCTCTCACGTTCCCCCTTTTGGCCCCCTTTCTGTTTTCTTCTAATCTCGTTCGCAGTATAGAGCACCCCTCTAGCGAGTCGTTGGTCATTACCTACACCACTCCACACGGATAAAAGCCAGCCACGGGTGAAAATAAATAAAGCAAAGGAGCAGTCTTCGGAGCGGAAAGCCCAAACCACTTCTTGCACAGCTTGCCTGGGGGTATCTCTCCGATGCAAATATCGGGCTTCGCAAACTTGATGCTACGTTTCAGGGCGAACAGGTTTCTAAAATTGTACATGCATGTTCTTGAGGGGGAATGAGTTTCTTGAATTCACATGCACGTTTCTTCAATGTACATGCATGCCGGTCATTCCGGTGTGAGACGGAGGAATTTCTTCAGTCATTTGTCTACATTATGTTCAAAGACTTCCGCACACTAATCAGCTCGAAGTAGAAAGATCTACACGTTCCTACACATACGTGTACTAGCAAAGTGCATAATTACTCAACGTGTTTTTTGATCGCGGATTGGGAATGGAAAGAGGGTGGGACTTAAAAAGAGCATAGTGTTTTATTCTTTACATACATATTAACATGTATAAATTATGTATATATATATATATATATATATTTATACGGTTTAGGTATATACTGAAGAGCTCCATTTTCAAGTTCTGAAGAAAGCTGGTTTTGAATAAAATAATGTGTCATTACTTGACAAAGGCTTAAAGCCGGACATTCGTATAATTATGTCCTCCGGTTGTTTCATTATTTCTTCAATCCTTTCGTCAACCGCCGCAGGACATTTTCGAAAAACAGCTTATTGCTGACAATGGCAATCCATCCTATTAGTAAAGAATAAATAAATATAACTTTCTATACATACAAACACACATACAAACACACATACACACAGATATATATATATATATATATATATATATATATAAATATGCAGGCGTGCGTGTGTGTGTGTGTGTGAGGGGGGGGTACGTTTTTTGGGCTTATAGGTTACACACAGCATTGTCACCAATAACAACAACAATAAATCAATTTTTCTGTTTTCCTTATTTCTCCAGTTCCCCTCGTTTAAAGGAATAACACATCCACATCCGAAAGGTGTATGGTATAACTTTCATGTTAATATTGATTGATTGATTGATTGATTTGATTTATTTACCAACAGCAATACATTTCATACATTTTATACAATAATTACATATACAGGAAGATAAACTATTGGTTGGTAAAAGGGGCCAGATAATAGCACATGTGCTAGTCGAGCCTAACCCCTTAAACAGCTTAACAAAGTATATTGGTACAAATCAGTTTAGAGAATGTAACAAAACAAAAATTAATGAATTTACTTTTACAATCATATACGCGCAAATAAAGACGTAATTCTGCAAAGGTTCAGGTCAGATTTTTATCTGGCTTAAACCAACCGTGCCAGATAAAGTTGATAATGTAAGTGTTTCATGGATGAATCGTCATATCCCTATACGTACGGCACCCCCTATCAAGTAGGCATGATGCAGTGCTACCATTGTCAGTAGATATTAACGCAGAAAATATGTCAAGCTCAAGTTTAGAGAAAGCGCAAAAGGCACAGAAATGTTTTATTATAATTATGTTCACGGTTATTGCTAGAAATATTACCGTCGGAAGTCATAGGCCTATCTCATTGATTGATCAGTCATGGTATATAGGTAAGGCATCCCAATGAAGTACGCGTGACCTATCGTCGGAAGATATTAACGTTTTGCCCAAAGTTGACGTAGGTGACCCATTCAAGGTGCAAGATATATTGATATATACTCATGATCTCTTTAATGCTTGTTGCGAGAAATATCATATATCGTCCACATTGTCGGTAGTTGGCAGATTGCCTGGTGAGCTATCGTCAGTAGATATTAACGTATTGAACATGTCTGGCTCAAGTTAACGTAGGTGACCCATTCAATGTGCAAGGGGCCCTCGTATACTCATGATCTTGTTCATGCTTGTTGCGAGAAATATCAGATATCGTCCACATTGTCGGTAGTTGGCAGATTGCCTGGTGAGCTATCGTCAGTAGATATTAACGTAGAGAACACGTCTGGCTCAAGTTAACATAGGTGACCCATTCAAGATGCAAGGGGCCTGATATACTCATGATCTTATCCAGGCTTGTTGCGAGAAATATCAGATATCGTCCACATTGTCGGTAGTTGGCAGATTGCCTGGTGACCTATCGTCAGTAGATATTAACGTATTGAACATGTCTGGCTCAAGTTGACATAGGTGACCCATTCAATGTGCAAGGGGCTCTCGTATACTCATGATCTTGTTCATGCTTATTACACAAAATCTCAGATATCGTCCACATTGTCGGTAGTTGGCAGATTGCCTGGTGAGCTATCGTCAGTAGATATTAACGTATTGAACATGTCTGGCTCAAGATGACGTAGGTTTCCCATTCAAGGTGCAAGGGGCCCTCGTATACTTATGATCTTGTTCATGCTTGTTGCGAGAAATATCAGATATCGTCCACATTGTCGGTAGTTGGCAGATTGCCTGGTGAGCTATCGTCAGTAGATATTAACGTATTGAACACATCTGGCTCAAGTTGACGTAGGTGACCCATTCAAGGTGCAAGGGGCCTGATATACTCATGATCTTGTTCATGCTTGTTGCGAGAAATATCACATTGCCTGGTCATGCTGTTTCTATAGGAAAGGCACCCCTATCAAGTGCGCGGGAGCTATCGCCGGTAAATGTTATCATAGTGAACACGTCTAGCTCAACTTGACGTAGGTTACACGTGCAATACGCGATGTTAAAGGAGAGCACTGAGAATGGTATCTGTATGACGGAATGTAGTAGATATCCGATCTGATTTAATGCTGTAAATTGTGTCGAAAACTGTAAATTTCATATAACATGAAAAGTATACAAACAAACAAAATATTCCAAAATATCGAATATTCGCTTTTAGTTTTTAGATGAGTTTCTTTAAGATATCTGCATTCAAAATAACCTTGTAAATATTGATAAATATTATTATTTACGACCTAATTTATTATTTTGGTTTGCAGGTATTCCAGATGCTGTGCTTAGAAACAGTTAGAGACGCCAAATTGTTCGTCTATACTCAATCATGTTATGATAATGTATTGTACTGCATTGTGATCAATGAAATTGATTTACACATGTCAGTATACACGTAAAATTCATTAAAGGGAAACTTATCATAAAAAAAAAGAAGCGAAATCATAAAGTAGATCTGTCCCCAGGAACTAGACCCCCGATAACAATACCAATCTATATCCTGTCCGAAGATGCTCTCATAATTCGTTCGCCATTTTAAGACAGTACCAGTTGAAACCAGAGCTTTGTATAGATCTGCAAAAGGGTGACGAATATACGTTACTAATGGAAGCCGCCGGGAGTGATAGGAATGGATAAAGACAACAAAGTTGCTTTTTATATTGCATTCTTGCAAGTGCTTTTTGGTGATCCCGCTTTCCCGTCACGTATGTATACGGCCTAATGGATTCTTTTACGAGTTTCATATTGCACTATTTGTATCGGTCATGAATATTGCCGGATTTTATCTCATGGGTAGGTAGGTTATGTATTGCAGACTGCGCAAACACAATTTCAGGAAGAAAAAAAAGGGGGTATCATATCTTTCATTTTTTAAAGCAATAAAAGTGATGATAGAGACATATGCTGTAAGTATAACAAAGCGTAATGGATGTCATTAAGATTCGAAAAGAAGTATCAGAAAGTCTACGCTGTAAAAGTTCCAATGTAAGCATTGATATTCAACAGTGATACGTGCAGATGTTGCATCGGTATTTTAGAAGGAAGCACGTTCGTCATATACAGTGAAGTGATATATATATATGAATCTGCACATATTGAATGACTTTCTTTTATAATGGATAGGTGTGAAGGTGAGAGTTGTAGCTTTAAAACTACGGCCACATCCAAAAAAGAAACGCTAATATTTCAGATCAGATATATTGAAAGCAAAAGTGAAACATAATTATGAGGTATGTGTAAGCAGGTAAGCGATGAATGGGGTATGTTAATGCTGCAGTAAACAACATAAAAATGAAAGAGACATAAAGCACATGATTATGGTTATTTTGGTCTCTGCGTTTGTATTCAAATTTATACAGAAATAATGTCCATTCTTGATTTATAATTTAAAACAGAAAATAATTCTTTCTGCCAGTCATGACGATATTTTTGCATGCCATGTACGTATTTGTTTTTAACTATGCAGAATATGATGAATTTACTAAAATTAAAACGTATGAAATGATAGAAGAAATATTTAATAATAAAACAAAACATGGGAAAGATGTATTATGATAGCCAAAAGAAAATGCATGATATTCGAGACTATCAAAACAGTATTGCAGTGTTATGTCTACTGCTTCAAATACGATACATGATCGGATAGATTTCGTCGTTAAAGGTAGGCGTTACTACTGCAGCTAGAAGGGATTAGACCACACATCGAGCCATCGAGGTCACTGTGACAGGTGGCTATCTCATTAACTCAGCTCTCATTTAACATAAGAAAAAGAGGATCATGGGGGACCAACAGGCACCGATTTGGGAAGTTTTCTATATAGAGGGAGCAAGTAGCTACAAGTAGGACAGTGTGCCTTTAATCCATCCCCATTTATCTGTCTAGGGAGAAGAGGACATGTTTGCAGACCACTTTGTCTCGAACTATTGGTTTTTCCATGTTCGAAGTATGTATTTTAAGCTAAGGGAATGGTAATACTGGAAAAAGTTGTGAACTCAAAATGATTTTTTTTTCTAATGATAACCTTCCCACTCTTATATTCTTGACCCATTGTGCTGATATATTGTTATCTATGCACTTCTTTAATGAAAAATGCATAATTTCATTTAATACTAGACTATTATGTACCTTCTTTCATTAGCATTCCCTTGTGTTCCTTTCTCTGAGCAATTTCGTGTTTGTCTCTTTAATTTTATTTTGCTAATTAATATATCATTACTTAGTCACATTCACAACTGCTGTAATTTGTCAGTATATATAAAACACAGTAATATATTAATTCAAGTCTTATGTCGTTGTAGTTAAGTTCACATAAAGTGGACGCTAAAATATAATGAATGTTCATTACGTTCATGATACACTACTAGGTTTTATGACTTGCGATCGCCTATGGAGGTCGTTGCGCCTGATTATGCATATCCTGCCGCTGCCGCCCCTATTCAACTTATGTCCATCCGATAAGAGATATGCATGCAGTACTTCCACCTAAAACACGCGGCGCCATGGGCCTCTATTAATATATTGATCGAGGGCTAAGGTTAGCTTTCGACACGGTCTAAATGCCCATATCATTGCATTTTACATGCCTTTGAACATGCTGATTAAACGTATTACTTTCCCGACGGTTCAGACTACCGAAGTCGTGTCTTATCAGGGCTACGCTCGTTGAGAATTTGCTCGATTGTCATTTCCATTAATCTCTTGATAGATTGGGGTTCGGTTTATATACCATTGTGCGTGACTGCTCATAGAATACAGCGTGGCTCAAAAAGGGATATCTGACTAATAAGCCGACAGATTCATGGCGGCTAGATTGAGAAAGATACGGATAAAAGAGAGAGAGAGAGAGAGGGGGGGTGAGAGTAGAAGGAAAAAGACAAAAGGACAAGAGTGGGGGGGGGGAGAGAGAGAGAGAGAGAGAGAAGAAATAAATAAAGAGAGGGAAGAAGAGGGGGTACCCCTAGAGCAATATCTTTCATTTACGGTATAATGTCAATTTACACATCTTCCTCTCGTGTTGACTGTTATTTCAGAATGCTTGCATTCATTGACAACATATCAGGAAATGAAACCCAGAAAACATTTCTAAAGATCTGTCATTCAGCTTCAGTGACTCGATCATTGAAGTAGCTTCTGAATCTGTATGCAAGTGCTAAATGACGTCAGCAAGTTCATATAAAACACGGACAATATTTCAAAAATATATACATTTATACAGTGTCATGTTACCATGTCCCCTTCCGTTGATATTTCAAAAGTAGGTAAAGTTCAACAGAACGTGTTAAAGTTTAATCACGCATGGCCTTTGGCCGTCCACCTTCTCCCTACAACTCCTTTCCTTAAGCACTCATCATCTATTCCCTCTTAAAGTCCTTTGAGATTATCTTAACGCGTTAACGTTTAATCAAGTGAAGCCGTCGTCAGCCCCTGACTCTAATGTATATCCTTTCTTAACAACACACAATCTATTCCTTCTTAGCAACGTAAGAGTTCACCGCGTTAATGTTTAATCAAGTTAAGGCAATATTCACCCTAACCTCTCATTCCTTCTTAACCACATACAGTCTTCTCATCTCCCTTGTCTATCAAGCTCTGTTTTCCACTCGATTTATTTTTTGCCATCTTCCCTAGCACTCTACCTTCTCTTGTCTATCTTTACACCATCCACCCACCTTCTCTTTCTAATTATCTACCTTCCTATACCCCCTGTCGTTTTCATCTGTTTCCCCTTCCCTTTTCTGCCCCATCGCTAACCTTTCGCTTTCGGTACAATGTGAACCATCCCAAGAGTAGGTGTGCATTTATCTGGAGGATAGAGGCATATGCTCGTGAATAAAGGTGACCAGAAGGAGGAATATATTCTCAAGGAGCGGAATGAAATATAGCGACATTGATTGATGATCAAAATTACTTAATTCTTAAGAAGTATGAATGACATAAACAGCAACAGTCTGTTCCTCCGATAAGAATAACTTTTGTTGTGATGGAAGTGACACGGAAGCGTGATTTAAAACAGCAAAGGTCCATCACATAATTGTGTTGACAAGCGTGCATGTCTTTGTGTGTGTTACGGGGGGTGCAGTAAATCATAAAATATCTAAAGCAGCATGTCTAACACTACCTTATTTGACCTGAATCTTCTAACATAGTAATATACCTCTTGCCTATCAGGCCATAGTCACTGAAGAAACCATCCATCCGTCATCAGTTCATAAACCAGATTATCTATACACTGTGTACCTCATTTTGTTCACGCATGAGTGATAATTTCTTTTCCGATATGAGAGATTAATTCATTAAATAAACCGTGCACGTCTCGATCAATATTCCGAAATGGCCACCTGTCATAGAGTAGGAGGATGGCCTGCGCTCGACGAGGTAATAAGATCGCTGGCCTGGCCATGCGGCAATGTAATATCCTGTACTCGTGTCCTCCGTGTCAAGCAGACTCTTCAACTTTTTCTCTCTTTATTAAAGCGTATCTGCCATAGTTTACAGGAGGGATTAGACTGCCCTGCAAGGTCACTGGACAGGTGGTTATCTCATCAACTCAGCTCTCAGTTAACATAAGAAAAAGAGGATCATGGGGGACCAATGGTCACCGATTAGGCATGGTTTGTTATATAGAGGGCGCAAGTAGCTACAAGTAGTGCAGTGGGCCTTTAACATACCAGAATGACATCAACATGCACGTAAACAACAATGTCTAAGCCTTGTTCATGTCAAAGGCTAACTTAAGTCACATGAAAACAATCTCTTATTTGGTAGATTTATCTCTTAATTGGTAGATTTATGCACATATTCACAAGCTACACTACCACAATGGTCATGTGGCGGAAAGATCGTGCAACATTATGCGGATAAAAAAGGTATTTCTATTGAACAGGATTAAATAAAATAAGGATACAACATTATGCCATTTTTTGTTGTTTTTTTTTGTTTTGTTGTTTTGTTGTTTTTTTTTTTTTTGGGGGGGGGGTACATCACCTCTTGTGTATACACGCATTTTCTCACCTCCCTGGATCCTTGTCAGAGAGGCACCCCCCCCCCCCCCCCGCCAACAAAAATGTTTATAGCATGCACTTATGACCTTTAATCGCTGGCCTTCATTTGTGTTACCGCTCTACCGGGTTCCGAATAAAATCAGCATAAGAAACATCATTCGAATTACCATTTCGAATGTCAAGGGGTGAAAAAATGACATTAGGTACTTTTACGAAATGGCATAACCTTTAACTTTTGCGACAGAGAGCATAATTATGAGGAATCAGACAGAGACAACACTTGGCGACCAGAATGCCAACCAGTCGACTTATGTTTCATAAAAACACATCCCCAAACAAAAATAAATAAATAGACACGTTGTGTTATGTCTTGTTCCTTCGGATCATGTGCTTAATGATGGATGATCTGCAATCTCTCCGGGATATTGTTTTCTCCGAATCACGAAGACCTGTTGTCTGCATTTTTTAATAACTTCCAGACTTATCAGGCCATCTTCCTTTCATTTTCAAATACTCTCAGTATGTATTTCATATACATGTTCCGCTGCTCAATATCATATTAATCTTTCTATCTCCCTCTCTCTCTCTCCCTCTCTATCTGTCCGTCTGTCTGTCTTATTTCTCATTCATTCTATTTCTACTCTCCTCTCATTTCTTTTCTCTCCCTCTCCTCTGCTCCTGCATCCTTCAATCCCCCTTTTATATTTACTCGGTTTCCTCTCTCCGTATTTCTCATCCCTCCCCCACACACACACACTCTCTCTCTCTCTCTCTTCCCCCTCTCTCTCTCTTTCTCTCTCCCCCTCTCTCTCCCCCTCTCTCTCTCCATCTCTCTCCTCCTCCCCCCTCTCTCTTACTTTCTCCAAATATATATCTATTTCCTATCTCATTTCCTGTACTCCTTCGTCTACACTATTGACATTTAATACTGCGCGGCTCCGCGTCGCTTCTCATTGAAATCTATTTACAGATAAAATTACTTGGAGTCTAAAGGAAATAATCCATATTTGAACAAAAAATCACGAGAAGGGGAAAAATAGCATTGGTTGAGCGGTGCTACTATGCACATTTAAATGTTAGTTTTCTCTATAGTACGTCCCACTTTTAGTTTACACAAACGCACTCGCACACCGCTCCTTACGCACACATTTCACCCTCTAATATCAGTCAAAATCAAGTATTACGATAATGCATTTGTGGGGTTATAGGTTGCAAACTCACCAAGTAATGATAATGCATATATTATACTAGTGTCTTTGCCTCGATAAATGGCGACTCAGTGATGGCGAGAGGAAGGGGGAACAAGGAAGGGAACACGCCATCCCTCCCCATCCCCCTCGCCATCACACCTTCCTATCCAAGCCCCGAATCCTTTCTACGTCCATATTTCCTCC
Organism: Strongylocentrotus droebachiensis; assembly: GCA_035222895.1. Taxonomy (NCBI): domain Eukaryota; kingdom Metazoa; phylum Echinodermata; class Echinoidea; order Camarodonta; family Strongylocentrotidae; genus Strongylocentrotus; species Strongylocentrotus droebachiensis. The sequence continues at coordinate 83,023 of JAVYIG010004454.1, forward strand.
GAAGCCGGATGCCCATTGGGTGCTGTAATGTAGAAGCAGGCATCCTCGAAGGAATCAAATGAGCATTGATTGAAACCCGATCTAATGTAATAATACACCTATAGGCTTGTCGGTAACTCTGAGGCTCTACAGGGACCAGTAATTGATGGCGGTCCATATTTCCTTGTCTCCGTAAATGTTTATCCCGATAATTTAATTCGATTTATGACTCGAAGGTATGCTTTTCCCTTGGAATACATCACGAACTCCATTGAACTTGGCGCTCACTCTCTACCCGAATCCAACCTCCAAATTATCTACAGCTATGGATGAATGATGGATGGATGACAATACAAGGCACTGCGTAGTTTGCAACCATGTTTAGACTTAGTAGAGGGAGTGCCTAGGGCCTTTAATTAGTGGGAAAAGAAGCATCATTTTTTAATATTGCACCGACACGTATCTTACTCAACAGCGTTACTTTAACTTAAAGGTCAGGCCACGTTAGTCTCGGGTATAGCATATAGGAATTAGCCACGTACCTGAAATCTTAAACCGTCGTGTCCTACATTACCTTCTGGCCCTCTTTCCGTCGCATCCACTGAAAATCTTTTGAACTAAAGTGCAAGGACTGGGGCCACCTAAAGTCTATTTATACTGAGAATGAACCTAATACCGTACATCCATTATGTCGACCACACATCTACACAAGTGCTCAGGTGTCGGGTAATAGGAGAAGTTCACTTCAATTTGAGGTTGGAGATTTCAACCGGGCGGATCACCACTTCCTTTGAAGGTACAGTTTAAACCATTTAAAGACTTCTGATGGCGCTGAGGAGGAAAAAATGCTGCAACTTTCGAAAGAGAACTAGATTGTCATTGCCTCTCAGCGATACACAATAAAATTAGCAAATTAAAGCTGATACTTCGTAATTCTTGGATAATTTTTTCTACCGTTATCTATACAATAAAGGAATACAATGTGTAAAAAAAATAAAAAAAATCCTGACGATCCAAACACACATGTAATTCATTTCTCCATTACAGAACACAGATCCAATAGAATAGATATACACTCTTGCGGAAGCTCTGCGACATGTATTAGTATTAATTCACAATATTAAATGATAATTTTCTTGACGAAAGCGACAAACTTGCATCCTTCATTTTTGGAAACGTATTTAGAGTCTTAATTTTTAAAGTGAATATTGTTGTTGTTCTCGCAATTTTAATTTGATTTCTAGGGAATGCAGCTTTAAATTACTCAAAAAAGGGAATAACAAGTAACTTTAAAACATGTTGAGGCGATGTTTTAAGCACTATTTAAACATTTCTCAAGGACATCTAAATTTTGTCTAATTCAGCTCCCCATAGAGGGACTTCCAGAATATCACTGCTCGATACTTATATCATAACATCGACCGACTCTCTCTCGATACCAAACCTAGCACCTTGTTATTGCAAGGTGACGGAAAACCTACAGGCAACTCATGAATAGCGAAGGTTATATAAATATGTCAAAAATGTTAGGTACAAAGTGCCATTCGATTCATAAAGGGTTGAGTTCGTGAGCATTCGAAATTATTTTTTCTTTATAGTTTGGACCTTACAGGTTTTGAATGAAACTAAGCAGGTATTTATAAAGTGGTATAAATAGTGAATACAGTATTCGTTTATACGATGTTAATAACTAAATGCTCTAGAAAACCCTTTCCAGTTTACTCAAATGTGTATGATTTAATATAATCGTAAACACACTTGATGAGGAGATGTTTCCATCCTGTATATAAGAATATAAATTATCATTAGTGTCTAATTATTTATCAATCTATGGTTTCAAAAAATAAACCTAGGCTGTTGCAATAGCTCTGTCCATCACCTTTAAACAAAAAATGACAATGGCTTATAACGAACGTCATCCGAACGTGACTTCTATGAGCAGTAGACTATGGTTATTAACTACCCGTAAGTAGATTTTATGGAGGAAAAAACGATCGCGTTGGAAAACACCACAGTAGCTGCATTTTTACTCACTTTTGCTCTGATTTTAATAAACTTACAAAGAAATGCTTTTACACTCAATGCATCAATAAAGGACGAACGAGACGTCACTGTGGACACTAAATGCATACTTTATTTAGAATCGAGTGGGTTATCCATCTCCCTCACCACCACAGTGTCAGGGTATGTCCTTTATCCCGGTAACTTCTTTTTCAGCCTGCGGAAATGATACAAACTAATCAAGCATTTCCCTTAGACCAGTTGGCCGCCCCCACGTCTTCACGCTTCAACCGCAACCCAAGAGAGCGTTGTACTGCTGTCAGAAGGGCGTAAGCGCCTTGCATCGTTCGGCGAAACACAGAAGCGCACGATTGGGTTGAGCAATAGAGTCGTGACCATAAATGCCCGTAACTTTAAAAAAACATGTGCTTTCTTCATATGCTCGAAATTAGGCCGTTTTCCCTGTTTATTTGTTTTAAAAAAGACAAATTTCTGCTTGTCTAAAATGGTAAGCCTATAATATCTATAGAGCAGTCAAAACCCTAAAAGCGATGCATGCGTGCTAACGACTTTCTGCCAGCGGCACGAATTACGCGATCAACAGTGATCTTATGAATGCGTTCATATCTAAAGCTGACATGGGCATCAGTCAATTTCATCATCATGATGGATTGGACTCCCCGGAAGAACGTGTAAACTTTTATTGGAGCAAGTAAATTGCTCCGGGTAATATGTAAAATGAGTTATAGACGAATTCCTTTGCTCTTTTAATAACGATGTAAGGCAGAAACGGCGTAATTGTGTTAAAAATCAATGGAGGGGGAGGGGGGGGGTACATGTACATGAAGAAACAAAATGTTGATGTTGTGCTAGATATTGCGGTCGGCACTTTGATCATTTAGGAGCACATTACATGGTCTGGTCACGACTCAATTCTGAAAGAAATAGAACACGAGACAAGCTCAGCACGTGTCAAATCTTCCAGCATATCACTGTCGCTGTCTTAGGACGAAATAAACGACACGATTACATTAAGGGATTGGTTGAATAGTAATCGGATCTCTGTTTGACGGAAAATCAAGCTTTCGATTACCGCGCTTACTTTAACGTAGAAAGAACTGGGTGTTGCAGGCATCGCAATTACAAAACAGCAGTATTCATTCTATATAAGGAATGAATTCTTTCGTCCATGGTCACGCTGCAAAATGTTGAGAACGCAGCAAATTCAGAAACTGGAAAAAAGATAAATACCTCTTAATATTTATGTATAAGTCCCTCGCACCCATACTCAATTCTACGGCGAAAGATCCCTCAGCTACTATGGACCCACCCTCTGGAACAACCTCCCCCTCAATATTCGTAACGCCCCGACAGTCGACTCATTCAAATCACTTCTGAAGACATTTATGTTCACCCAATAGTCTGTAATTATATATATGCTAGTTTATGTCAAATAATGTTATTTCCTTACAATAAAAGATCGTAATTATTTAACTATTATAATTGTGTTCATAAGTTTATATCATTTATATTATATCTTATTTTGTCATCATTGTATACGATATGTATTTCTGTTAATCCATGTATAATTAAATCTTTAGATTAATCATGTAATTTATTGTATAATTGATTGTTGTAAAGCGCATAGAGAAATTATTATTATGCGCTATATAAAAATTACTTTATTATTATTATAAGAGACTTATAACTCAGGTATTTCAAAGCTCCGGAACCTGATAAAGACCTCATGAAAGAAAAATATACCGCAAAAGTTTAAACCTCATGTTTGAAAAGATACTAGAAAAGGTAATCTATTTCAAAAGGAACGAGCTCAAAGCAATTCTTTAATGATTTCAAGAAATAGGTGGAACGTTTATAGTTTAGACCAGTTAATTTTTTTAACAAAACAACAGAATCTAGCTTGAAAATATGATCACTAAAGGATAACATTCACACTTCCACGCGAAATGAGGTGAATATTCCACGATACACAATAACGTTAGCTCGAAAATGTTCTAATTCTTGATTTATATCGTCAATTTCTTCTATAGAGAAAAATGTACTGTCATAAGAAGAAGAAAAAAACAGAAGGTGCATCAAGATTGACTTAAAATGAATATCTACGATACAACGGATACATTAAAAAGCACAAAAAGGACACACAAGATAGAAGCTAAAACGAAATAGTATAGCAGATAGGCAAACAGGGGAAGAGAGAGAGAGAGAGAGAGAGAGAGAGAGAGAGATAGCACATTTTCAGGTAACAACTATCGTGGCGTTAAAAGGATTTCCCTTTAGGTAAAAGTACTAGTATTAGCATATTGTAGTAATTTACTACCTTCATTTCCATTCACTCTCCATTTCCCAAGCGAAAAAGCACTTGAATAATTCGGACTTAATGACAAAAATGGCCTCTATATTTCTGCTCCAAAATGACTGAATGGCTTGTGACGAAAGCCGTCATGGATTAGCTAGAAGCTATTTTTATGAAAAGCCGTTAAAGAATGATTTGGCGTCGTATTCAAGAGTCATTCTCGAAATAGATCTTACATCGATATAAACCGTCTACATTGGGGGAAACAGGGTTCTGGCAATAGCGTCCTTGATTTTTGAATAGTAGAATCCGTCTATCTGTATCCATTATTATTCACCACTAGAGACGACTTTATCCTTTCATTCCATCGTTTTTCAACACATACTTCGTCAACTCGACGACCACGAGTTAAGAGCGGATTTCTATGATTTTAACTGAGAAGTCCAAATGGCAATTGTGTATGTCTCGAAGGAAAGGATTTTAATATTCAAAGCTTCCCGCCGGGGAAATTTCACTCTCCTTCGGTCACCTCAATAATACTCAGCTTATTGCTTGGTCAGTATCACACGCAAGATGAAATGCTACTCAATAAGAAAGAATAGAAATTGCAGATTTTATACGACTTCACTCGCATTTTAATCGTTTATGTATGGATGTTGCCTTAAGCATCTATTTGTAAATACAACGATACTCGGATTAAAGAGATGGATTATTTTGTTACTCATAAATAAATGCAATCCGCATAAAAGATCATTTCCAACAATATTAAAGTGGGGTTTTTGTTGTCCGTTTCAAAAGCCCTACCAGTATTAGGTGCAAATTGTGCGTGTTTTTTTTTAAAACTCGGGGTGTTTCGATGCAAGATAAAATATAAATATGAAAAAGTACGACATTTTGGAATGAATACAAATATTGTGTACTCAACTTTTCCAGAGTGCTCGGAAGACAGAGAAATACATGAAAAGACAAACCATGTCCGATTTGAGATGAAAAATAATCAGCTTATTCTGAGAGGAAACACATTCTATTTGTTTTTAAACGTAAAATATGTATTTGGAAAAGAAGGGAAAATATCCGTAGGCAAGGTCGCAAATAGATAAAGAAAAATAAATGCAGCCAAAAGAAATTGTATGGCAGTTACAATATTGAATGAAAAAATACAGAGAGTATCTCGTCTCTTTACGAGCATGTTTTTCTTATAATGGACATCATTTTATGGATCCATGCGAACATGCTTTCATGATATTCAACGTTTGAATAGAAGCACTTCTGATACATTGGACTGTAATCGGCTCGAAAGTTGTAGCCCCTTACATTTTATTAAGTCAAGTGAAAATTAGAATAAAGATAAATCATGGTGTTTCATTCATAGTGTAAATTGGATAAATTGCTACACATTTCCTGCAAATATTTTATAATGCATATAAAGTCATAATTACATTTTTGATTGAGTTATGTCCTGTTAAATGACTCTGATATTTCATCCTTTTTCGTTCATTCACAATTTAAACCAATGCAAATTGATATGGCAGTACACTTAAAATAATATTCGAATAGGATATTCTTATTTTACTGCCTATTTTTCAACCTGTTTATTTTTGTGGCGGTATACTTTCTTCTAAAGTCAGGCACTTTTACTTGTCATTGTTTACATTCAGTGTAGGTCCTCTCTTGTTCCACAAGTCTTAAAATAATCCCATTATGCATAATTATGGTTGAACCAAATCTGGCAGTCGAGCATGTATTACTATTAACTTAGTCTTTATACGTATCATGAAGACAGAACAGAAAATGTCCTTTGCTTAAAAGCATATAACAGTTTTTCTCGCACAATATAATTACCTAACTCCCTTGCGGTAATATCTCGGGAATAAAATAACAAAAATCGAGTCATTACTGTCGTTCCCCTGTGTCGTCGTAATATGTCAATGCAGAATTTCTCAGAAACTTTCATTACAGAGGTTCCCCGATGGAAACTGGATGACAATGTTGACTTTCCCTTTAGCAAGCGAGCAGCTTTGTAATAAAGCATCAAGTTATCTCAGCCCGAAGTACCCTCACGTGACTGCATGACAACCCGGGCAATTATTTTAATCATAATCACGAATTTGTGCTTGTCTTGGGAGGTTTAGAGTGACGACATCAATGTTAGCTCGGGGTTTTGATATCCAGGACAGAAACTCTAGCATGAACAGTGTATATCAGATTAAGACCATCTTTCACTCTCGAATGAATGCACTTTAAATCTCGGTGAAGTAGAAAGAGGATACGCTAACTCTTTGTAGAATATTGGTTGTCAAACGCCCCCTCCCTTTACCCTTTACCCTGTCCCCCGTCTCCCCTTTTCTCTCCCTCTCCCTCTCTATTTTCTCGCTCTCTCTATCTCTTTACATTTACCTCTCTCTCATTATCAGGCCACTGAAGTCAGGTCGAAAGTCTATGTAACCACTTTAAAGGCAGAACGGATGTTTCATATCTGAAAGCTTTCTTGAGTGTACCACTCAATGCTGGTGGAGTATTTGCAAATACTAATGTACGTCCCCCTATAAAGTTGTACTGTTTGTGACATTCTATTACTCTTCTTTATAATTTCAGTTACATGAGTATTCCACTTAGGTGGTTGTATAGGTTCTTAAGAAAATGAAAATGTCACCGAGGAACATTTTGATACATTTAATTTCATATCATTTAATGAAGTCCATGATTCGAGGAGTTCAAGTTGGCCTTGTAATTGGGATGTTTGTGTACTTGTTCTACATTCTACTAGTGTCAAATCATCTACGTATTTAAAATATGTATGGTAAAGAAGAATCTTTACAAGCATCGTTAATCATTACAAAAACTAAAATAGACCCAAGCTTAGTGCCTTGAGGTACACCTATACCGTTGTGTTTTGATTGAAAAAATGTCTTTTATACTTCACAGCTTGCTGACGATTACTAAGAAAGTCAATTATTGATAAAATTACGCAAGGTCAGACATTGGATTTTTAACAAATTAGTGACAAGTTCATTATGGTTTATTTGATCAATACTTTCGAAAAATCTTTCAAAAGTGTTGTGGATATTGAGTGAGGCTTATCGGCGTAACTATTTAATGTATGCAATACCCAGCCCCCCCCCCCCCCCACTCAGTGTTATTTAGGGTACGCGTATGCTCGTTCCCTCTTTTTGAAAGCACCCCCTATCTGAGGACTGCCAACATTTCCGAGCCCCCCTTTCGCGGCTTTTCGCGGGCTTTTCCTGCCTTGGAGACCCCCCTAAATACGGAAAAATGCTCAATGTACCACCCTAAATTCAGAATAATTTCTCAGGAGTTCAAAGAGATGAGAGAAAAAAAGAAAAACACCCCCTTTTTAAAGAAATCTCCGGGTGAAAAGTCAAATACACCCCTTTTTTTTTACAATTCTCGGGCCGGACTTTGTCGCACGAAAAGTACCCCTTTACCGGACATTTTGGTAACCCGCATGCGGTCATTCCGCCGACCCCGGAGTTGGGGGGGGGGGGGTGGGGGCGGGATGTAATTGTCCAATTAAACAATGAAATGTAGACAAGTTTCGTCTATTACCAAATTGATTTTGGTCTATTTTGTTAGCAATGTCTTCCCACAACCATTTTGCAATGGAGGACTCTGCAATCTTTGCAAAATATGAATTGAATGCAATTGGTCTCAGCTTGTCAATTTTAGACGGATAAGACTTTGGCCAGGTGTAATTTCCACATTCTGGGAAAAAAATCCTAGCTGAAACGCTGAATTTAATAATGTTTGCCAATGGTGTGCTTAACTCGACACCAAACTCACGTATTATACGAACTGGTAAATCGTGAGAGACATTTGCTGTATTTTAGCTTGAGTTTACATAATAATTTATAATATTACTCTCGCCCGTTTGAGCGAGTAAATTAGATCTACATGAGGATCTTTTGAATAACAACGACAAACACATTGCTATTGGCGCTCCGACAAGTACAAGGACCCTTTTTAAAACCCAACAAGCATGCACTGTGCGTGATCGACGTAAACCTGTACTGGTAGTTGAACATTCACATCAAGGTGAGTAGAGAATGCACCTCTTGCACTTAACAGCAATTGCACTACAGTGACTGCACACCAAGATATTAATGAAGTCGTCATTATTGCTTCGTGATCTAGCCTATTGATAAACATGCCACAATTCTTTACATTACAGGGACATGAATTTGATCCCAGTATAGTCGCGGGGAGCAAATGAGAAAAATGAACAAAGCGCCATTGTTCACGATTGTTTGATACTCATACCCAACGTATCTCATTACTCCCTTTTCATCAAATACATTTTCAGTTTTATGGACATTGAAATTATTAAAGACAAATAGTGATGACGCAAAAGGCTTCTCCCCTTCCCCCTCCGGAAGAATATAGTGCCCTCTCAGAATTTAATGTTACAATTACTACATACGATATTTAATTGCATCTAACGGTGCATAAAAGTTGATGCTGATATCTACTTTGACTTTTAAAAAGGAATATTAGAGTAATATGTGCACCATTTCTTTTGTGTAATGTTCATCTCATATCATTATGTCATTCGGAGTATCATGCAACTAAATAAATATGGTCTATTTCTTCACAATTTGGACAAATATTTATTCACATCTGGATGTATAAATGTCATCTGTGCAGAAAAGGAACGACGTGAGAATTATTCCTAACCAAAACTTGTAATACGTACATCATGACAAATACCATGTTAGGCAAATGAAAACATTCAATCCTTCGTGCCTACATCTTTCTATAATGCGCATGCAGCATTTAGAGGGCCAGGGATAACACTTAAACTTGTGAACCAATAATTGCCGAGCAAGCGGCACGAAATACCCATGAAAAGCAAGTTGGTACTTTGGGCATGTCATTAATCACCAACAAATGTGGCGTCGTTTGTTATCTTCGGCTCATGCATTTAATCGCCATTCATCCATGAATTAGTTACAACGTTAATCTGCGATATTACTTCCAGACGGATGGCCCTGTCAGAATATCAACGTGGCATCATTCATATAAAAACATTGAAGACAAAACCTTGTAATACCGATCGCTCCTATTCGTACAGGAGTGTCATGGTGGTTTAATGAAACGTTAAACTAATTTATAGAGTTTACCCGATGTCTACGACTTCTATGGTTCCAAGGGACACCAATACATCGACTAAGGTTTTTGTACTGGGGGTCTTAAAATGAACAATATTCTATTTGGCAACATATCAAAAAGTATATTTAACCATCCTCAATGGATTTTCGTAGGTAATGTTGGAGTAGTATCTTCTAAACGTCATGTGAATTTTATAAAAATTTAATATAAAATGTAATACGTAGCATTTTGCGAGCCTTTGCTTTATCACTATATCTCAAATGAAGAAAAATAAATGAACATATTTGTTATCTGTAAACTTACTAAAATCTTTACAAAAATCAACCAAACGAGCAAAACTATCCTCTGGTCATCATTGCTATGAAGTGGGATTTGTTGATTGAAATACAGTTAATGTTTCATGATTATTTGTACCTATACTATAGAAACGCCTGTAACACTGCGGTATGTCGTTCCACTATACTTTACTCATACGTACTCATTCGTACTATTTTTCAATTTTGTATTTCCATGAAATCGAAATTTGCTTCAGAAACAAGACATTCTAGAAGGCATCGATTATCTGCCTTCACAGAGAAAATATATTTTCCATTTCGTTAGATATGTCTTTCTGCATATCAGTATATATCTGAGGTATCCCCGGAAACATCTATTCTCTTAATTCTGTGCACGTTATGGCAATAACCCACTTTCCATTGATCAATAATACAATATGTTTACCACAAAAGCTGACAATCTATCCACTATACGTTACACGAATCGGGTTATTGCCCTCTCTTCTTACAAATTTTCTTTCTCAAATATTTCCTGGCCCATATATATCACTGTCATTGCAAACAGTATATCAATACGACATATCGTCCTCATTAGATGACCTATTCATTCCGATGATGGCCGATCACTTACATGGTATTAGCAGGCGTTATTCATTAAAAACAAACACAGTACACTCATAATACTGTCCTCCCTAATTGAAAACGTGTCTCATGCGAAAGCACAGAGGTATATGTTTGTGATGACTAATGTTGAAGCTTGTTTTACAGTTTGAAGCATAATTATTATCTTTGACTTGTCCTACATCTTTCAAACTATTGGCATTTGATTCATTATCAAATTGATTATAAATTATTAGTAATTTACATAACTCTTTGGTTGGGACGTCTTTTGACAACGATCATTTCCATACATGTGTGACATGATATTGATACAATTACCCATTGATACGGTATATACAGGATAAGATAAATCTAATTCTCAATATAAACATTTGTTGATTTGAAGCCAACATGTTTCAGTCTATAGCGACTATGCTTTAAATGCCTATAACACAAATGAAGACACATTAGTAAGAAATAAAACTGCCAATCTTGATTATCAGTACTTTGAAGCATCGCAACAATAAAGGTATAAATCATACAAACGAAGATGAGCAAACAGAGATATCTGGCCAGCACAATAAGATCTATCCTTCAGATCATCCCTATTCCTTTTCTCGTTCCGGGATGATTAAGTCCATAACTCACTACCATGGCTACCGGTCCTACATCTCTCCATCCATCCATTATCCGCATCATCAATTACAGTGGTGGAGAAAGAAGGAAAGATGCGCCAATCACGGTAGTTCATTATCATCCATTCTGTCAACGGAGAGACGAAATGAAGTGGCCCTATTTCTCATTCGAGGGAAGTAATTTATTTCTTGACGGTTGTGTAAACAGATCGCCTTCTCTCCATGCAGATAATAGTAATTGAAATCGGCTCCCGATGATGATGACAAAAGACAGGCTGAAATATGATGGGGCGTCGTGAGGATATTTTGAAAGGGGAGGGGGTAAGAGCAAGATAGATAGCTGGCAAATTATCAACAAATGATGTCAATAATATTCACCAATGGTGTTCAGATAATGAAACTCTGAAAAGGGTTTTATTATAATTAAAAAAAACTATTTTATAGATGTGCCGACAACTAAAGTGGGAAAATGTCACCCTCCGTCGCCACAACACCCGGGAAACGCCCCTGTTGAATAATGGTCTGGTCAAAATTATACATAATATGTCTGTGTTTCACAATAAAGTGATTCATTATTTTGATTGATGTTTGAATTAGAGTATGGAATATATTAATGCGTTTGGAATTAGTTCTTTCGGGGTGACCACACTAAACGACATTACAGCTACTAAAAATGTCCTATGTAAAGTTAAAACTCTTTTTGAAGATTATTGCTGAAAAAAAGAAGAATAATCACCCTAAACAATATTCGATATCTTTAAATCAATACATTTGGAGAATAAATAACTGTATAATATAAACTTATCTCCTCTAGCAAGGTTATTACCACGATTATGTTCTCCGATAATTTATCCAGGAAGATACATTATACACTGAGGAATTCATAATTATGTTATAGTCTGCAGCAATTAAAATATCAGCCTCTTATGTTTCTGTTAAAGTTTCGTTACTACAATATAGAGAAAGCTATCTGGTGACTTGAAATATCCACAGGCAATAAAACAATGGATCACATAGAAAAAGAATCAACGTTTTGCGTTACAACGAGACGTCTAAATCCACTTTGGGAGAGGGAAAGTGGTTCATCCTGAAGCTTGAAAGTAGGATATATGAGGTTATATATTGGATTAACCAAAGTGATCCCAGGTCTGAGGGAAGGAGATTCTAAATCTACTTGATCGTCTCCATAACTCAGCAACGCTCTCTTTCTTTTCCCAGATCTCTCTCTCTCTCTCTCTCTCTCTCTATTCCTCTCTCTCTCTCTCTCTCTATCTCTCTTTCTCTCATACCTTGCTTTCACTCGTACTCATTTATCTTTATTTCAACTGCACTTTAGATCTTCTCATACCTTGTCGAAATCCTTTCTCTATCTAAATCATTTCCCAACCCCTTTCCCTCTTTCTCACCCTTTACCGTTTCTCCTCCGTGACCTACCTGTCTTATTCCATTCATAAATAATCATATTCCCCCTGTATCTATATCTCATCACCTCTGGTCTCCTCGTGGATTCATTTGTCCCTCATCGTACTTTGTATATATAAATCTAAATGCCCAGTAAATTTCCTCTCCTTAAAAGTGCAGACACTTTGCTCTCTCCCCCTTTCCCTCTTAATTATTCCACCCTCTCTCTGTCACTCAGACACACACACATGCCTACGCGCATTCTCGTGAGCTGCTCATTCTCATCTTTATTCATTTTCCATTACTCTTTTATGGGTGGCATTATCCGTTCATCGCTTTCTGCATGCCCTCCATATCGTTCATCTTCTTAACATTGACCCCTTATCCCCCCTTCCTTTGCCATAAACAAACTTATAATTTTTGCGGTTGAATGTATGGGTCAAGCTATCCATAATGATAGCTATTCATAAGGACCGCTGTCCTTAACACGTGACAAAATGAATAGCGATCCTTTATGAATAGCGGTCCTTATAAAATAATAGCGAGCAAACCATAGACAATAATTATTTATAAGGACCGCCATTCATAAGGACCGCTATCCATAAAGCGAGACTAAATGAATAGCGTTCTATTATAAATAGCGGTCCTTATGAATAGACCCCGAATGTATATAGTCATTCGTGCATAGATGGTTAGAAATCAAACACTCCGCCATTTGAATTACATCAACCAGAGATTATGATTTAACAATGAATTGGACTTAGGGCGCGTTCATGCTTGATTTTGAAGGTAGAATGAGTGATTTGTAACGCTCATCGTAAATGCTCATCGTAATCGCAGTTCCACGGTGTACAGTTTATGCTTACTTCTCTGGCTCATCCAGGCAATTCTCCCTGTGTGGCCTTAATTGGTCTTCCAGCTGGATTAGCAAACATTCACTGTGCATGCTACGTAGACCCACTAGAGGTCAGTGCGTTGACCCCAGTTTAAACGCGTTTACAAATTGTAAACACATCTTTTTGTGAGTTTACGATCGGCGATCGTGATCGCCGTTTTTCGGTGATTCTACAAAAGTAAGCATGGACGCAACCGTGTTTTAAACTAAACGCGTAACAGATGCCCGATTCTGGCCAGAAAAAGTGAAGCATAAACACGCCCATAATTACGTCAAATTCATTAAAGCTTATCAACACTAGTGTGGCTAGGAGGGATTAGACCACACAGCGAGGTCACTGACAGGTGACTATCTCATCAACTCAGCTCTCAAATAACATAAGAAATAGAGGATCACATGGGGGACCAACAGGCACCGATTGGGGAAGTTTTCTATATAGAGGGAGCAAGTAGCTACAAGTAGGACAGTGGGGCATTAAGATAAAACACCATTTTACCCATACGTGTCAACTCATAACCCTCATGTCTTATCGCTCTTCCCCTCTATCTTTCTCTCTCTCTCTCTCTCTCTCTCTCTCTCTCTCTCTCTCATTCTCTTTCTCTCTCTCTCTCTCTCTCTCTCCATAATACAAATTATTTAAGTACCTCTCCTTTTTGTTTCTCACGTTCTTATATTTCATATTAAATTAATTCATTCTTTTAATGATTCTACTCTAAATATTTCCTTCTCAACTCCGCCCATGCCACAAACTTCCATCTCTCTCTTTTACTACCAATCTCTCTAACCTTTCAAAACGCTAGTCTTTTTATCTAGTTCTTGGTTTAACCTCATTCTGCGCACTAAATTTATCGAAGCGCAACATTGTGTTTCAGGCGTAAGTCAATAGTAACAATATAACCCACAATGCATCACGTTAAGAAAGATTCACTTTAAAAATCACTCAAGCTCGTTTCCTGAAGCGACTTGTGTAGAGTTTCGGGAATATTATACCGCTCGGTTCCGTAATTAACTTCGATTATTCTATATCGAGGCAGGCATGAACGTGGGGGGAACGTGCAGGGCTCTCCGAAAACGAAGGAATTAATACGCATGCGAGAGCTTAAAGGACTTTTCGAACTTGTATCCTCTGCATTATTCAAATACACAGAGGTACACATTCTGGCAAGAGTAATCATGACCCTGATTAATTATTTAACAAAGGCATTTTACAAAGATTTTCGAATTGATGATGCTTATTTTTGTGTAAAAAAATTAGCCTAACTAATATATTTTTGTCATAATTACGGATTGGTGCTTTAGCCAAGATTGATGCTGACATTAGATGAAGACGAAGAAGGAGAAGGAGAAGAAGATGATAATAACAAAGAAATTTTCCTCCATAACATTATAATCTGAAAGAAATTAGCTAGAAGTTATAATAATGGAGTGTGTGCGTGTGTCTGTGTCTGGGTGTGTGCGCGTGTGCGTGTGTCTTTGTCTGGGTGTGTGCGCGTGTGCGTGTGTGTATCTGTGTGTTAAGGGGGAGTGGCATGGTATCTTGGGTACAAGGGTGTGACTTTATACACATCGTTGTAAAAATAAATAGAAGCCCCCCAAAACCCAAAGTTCATATAATTAACGTACCTGACAATTTACACATAAACTTTCTTTAAACAAATTATCAGCTGAAAAAGGAGATGGACACAGTTTCACAACGACAATGCTGATAAATAATTGTTTTCTAACAGACGACAAACAAGTTTGCGCACCAATAAATAAAAATGTACTGGCCATGCTTCCAACGCTTAGTAATAGTAAAGTACCGAAACTTATTCCGTTTCCAGTTAAAAGCCATTCATCATGTGCGCAGACTAATTAAAGAATCGGACGCCATGAATTCGTTAGCTAGTGGTATGATCAGGGACTTATTCCCTCTCATGAGCATGGTATTGTTAATCATTTTCATTCATTCATTCCCTTTTAATTCGCCCGAGTCCCTCCCAAAAGGGGTATTGACTTCTTTCATCGGACAATCCATTTGCAGTATCATGTCTCATGCTTTTTGCGGTTCATGATGAAAGCAGTGTGGAAAGGGAAGGAGATGGAGGGTATGCCTATGTTACAAAGCGAGCTAATAAAGCGATGCTTTGGCCCGATGCAATCTCGATGATGCGAAGTTCGTCCCAGAAGACCATGCTCCATCGTGCTTGATTGACGATCTGAGGAGCACTATCTCTCGATCCCCACCGTCTTGCCTCACGCGACAGGTGGTACACTTTCACTATTGTCTTCGCTTGGCAGATTACCAGTAAGGTGAGAAGGATTAGTAACACATCCACGGGCGCCCTCCCCCTGCAGAGTTGCGCCGAAAACAAACACGAAAATGTTTCACTTGATATTATCGTCTGCATAATGGCGCCTTGCACGAACCACGGTAAGAAGAAGCAGAAAAAGGAGTCTGCACAAAGAAAGTAGAGGAGTGGCAGTGACTTGAACTTACTGATAGACAGAGAACAAGAAACAAGGCATTAATCATTTAAATATTAATCTGGCACTTGGAAGAAAACAAAGAAGTACCGTATTAAGGCAACCATATTGAGCGGGATAAAAGGTGCCTCGATGCAGGCTCACACTGGAATTCATGTAATCAAATCACTTTTCAGGTGGGCTGTATCTAATACAGACCACCTTATATTTTTGTTAAAATCGTCTTTATTTATTATTTATTATTTATTTATTTTTCTTATTTCGACCCACTTTTTTGTGTGCAAGATAATTTGAAAATGGCTCAAACAAATATCTTAAAATTTAACACACATATGTATAGGCATATTCACTAAACACAGCAAATTTTTCGACCTTGACCTTGACTGATGACGTCATCTAGGCGCCATTTTGTGAAAAATTTTGAAAATCAACTCATGATCATATCTTCATAACCAAAAGTAATTTCTCATTTATATTTATCATGATCAAGGTCAATATCAGTCCGGTCAATTTCAGGTCAAAAAACGCGCGCGTGCGCGTACGTCCGCGCGTCAGTGCGCGCGCAAAATTTCAAAATGCTCCAAATCGTCTCAAATTTTTTTTACATACGTTTCAGGCCATTTTAAGCATTTCATAAAAAATCGCGCACATGTGCATGCGCGCGCGTTTTCGCGCGTAACACCATTACATAACATAGAATCGCCATTTTTTTTTCTTTCATGATATTTCATATATTTGTTTGTACAATTTGATACCACGTTCATATCTTTATGACCATTAATAACAAGATGAGCGTCCATTCAAGATAAATGTCCGTGCGCGCGAGCTCTTTTAATACATAGCATATATGGGCAAAAACATGCCTATACAAAATGCATTATAGCTCTTTGGAATGCACCGGGATCCTCAATTTGTTTTCATATTTAGATAGAGTATGAGTCGGAGATATGATTTCATGTCTCATTTGGCCATTAAGTGTATCGTGACATCATCACAATGGCCTTGGAAATCAAAATACGAATTTGCATATTATGACGTCAGCATATTTATGTAAAATTGATTGTATCTCTGTAAATATTGATCAATTTTCTTCAAAATTTCGATATGTTGTAGCTAAGACAATTCTCTACGAGCTTTAAAATAACCATTTTTTATTTTGATGACGTCATCATAGTGAAAATTTCGATTAAAGGCCTCATGTCAAAAGGCCTTCATAATTTGCCTTATCCCTATAGAAGGTGAATTTCGTTCACGTCATGAAACTACATGATATTGTTTTTTAAGAATTTTTAAACAGTATCTCGCTTATTTTTGCTCTATTTTGTCCCAAATTTAAGTTGACCAGCCCACCTATACTTGTTCCAAACAAGTATTATATGTCTAGTTTTTCCTTCTTTTTTTAATCTCTGTTTACAGTTTATTGGAAATGATCAATTCATAAAGATAACAGCGCTCTGTAAGCCGGATTGTCGAATTCATATCAGTCGTTTACGAGAGATAAAAAGTCCTTCATTCTGGAGCCTTACACATGTACAAACTGCGAACGCAGAATGGGAAGGAGGGGACAGGGGTACTTCAATATTACGAGAATAAAAGGTTACTCGAATTCGGGACACACGAAACCCGTAACCATGTTATATACAATAAGTATTGCCTCGGTCCACATTAAGAATAAAGTAATTCGTATCCATTTTTATTTGGACATGGCGGAAAAATATTTATCTAAAAAAAAGAAAAAAAGAGAAGGTTATATGGATTCGGGACGCTGTCTACCCGAACTAAGGTGACAAGGAATGCCTCAGTTTGAGTTTAAGAGCGACAAACCGTTTCTTTTTCTTCATGGGATTTTATTCAAGAGTATTGAATGTGATACGATCCACGATGCGATACCTACCCCTGCAGTCAAATGACATGCATTACGTGGAATAACGATAGACGAGGCGCCATTTATCAAAATATGCTCGTAAATGGCAAAGGCTGGACGAAACAACAACCAGGGGAAAATAAAGACATTTGAGCATAAATAAACAGCAATTCGTAGAAATTTGGCGCCTTCACCGGGCAATGATGTGAAAAATGGCAACTGCACGACAGCGAAAGGTGTTTTCATTTCTTTTAAAACTACAAAACATTAGCAACAATAACTAAAAAGAGTAATAATTGTCCTTTGTAAAGTTTTATGACTACAACCCACGAGACCGAAAATCTAAGAATCGGTCTCGCGGGCTCGTTATGAGGGTTTACGAGTCGGTCTCGAGTTGGCCGTCGATCTATTTGGATATGCCGAGATTGTTACGATTACATGAAGAGATATCAACTACATACTTTACTTTGCTGCAGATGTATGTGTTGTTATAATAATAACACGATACCAACCTTAATGAGGCGCCATTCATTGAAATACATTTGCAAATGGAACAGGCTGGACAATGAGTTTAAAAATGGCAACGAAAAGGGGAAATAAAAACGTATAATCAACAGATGGTCTTCATATACATGTAGTGGCGCCTCGCATAGAAAAATGATACGAAGTAGATTTTCTATCTTGCATGACGAATAATAGACAATGTTCCCAGCGATATGAACAGCTAGGAAGGTTGGTGAAATCATGTCGGCCTTTGAATACAAAGTGTAACCAGAACCAAACCAAAACCAGATATCATTTACCAAGTAGAGCCTTGTCGTCTGGGCTTGGACAGAAACCACCATCATTTCAATAAGAATATGTAGAACAGATACGATTGCATTGTGTTTCAAGATATCAAACCAAGCTAGGCAATTATCTTAACAACATTTCGTATATTCTATAGACATCATGTTCGGATTACGTAAACGTCACTGTAATATCCGCACATTCATTCAAAAATGTGATCGACAAGGTTGTTAAAATTGCCTGAATTTGATTTTCCGGAAATCTTTGCGATCGTGTTTACATTCTCCATTTTAGAAAAAGGGATATCAACTGCCCCACTGCCGAGGTATGATATAAGAGATTAGGCTTAGGCTTAAATATGCCATTTATTTATTATTATGGCATAAGGTTGGCGAAAGGTAAACGAGGTAAAAGGAGGCAACAAGAAAGACAACATCAATTAATCTGAACTTGCACCATTCATGTATTCCTTCGTGCGTTCTACAAGATACATCACATATATTCTAGACATGTAAATGATATGGCGATAATAATTCAACATTGATTTCCAGTAACACGAGGCTCTTGTGTGGCGCTATTTAGTCCGTCTCTCCACGTCCCAACGGGATAGCAATACATCAAAATTACTCCATCCACCAACAAAAAACATCAATCATCGTAAAAACGACTGCATTTCCTGAAGCATCCATTTCTTGTGGGAGGCTCAGTAATATAGTTTGGGGGAAATCTTTTCCATAAACGAACCATTCGGCAGCAATTAGAATTGATTGGGGCCATTTCTAGACGGTTTTCCTTACAGCATTGATTGTGTATTCGGCATCAATCACATATACTGCCCATACCGGTCAGTTATATATTTTCATATCGTTGTTTTCCCCAGGACGTTGCTGAAAGTGATTGGGGTAGTTCCCCTATAAGTTTGTAGGCTTATTATGCAGAATCAAAGTCATCAATTTCCCAAAGTAGTTATATTTTTATACGAGCCAATTCAGATTTTGACCACCCGTTTCTTTTGGTAAAAAAAAAGCTTGTGATCCAATCTGTATCTATATCTCTCCGTCTCTCTCCATTATCCCACCCCACCCCTTCTCTTTTTTGTTTTCCTGCATAATCTCCTCTCGCATCATCTATATATATTACACCTATCTCTTCTCTAAATATTTTATTCTCCCTCAGTAAATCGATAATAACAGTTTCTCATTCCGTATTTAGCTCAAATTTGAGCTTACCAGTGATATGATTTTCTTCAAATGTATATCTTTGTTTACTCAGTCCCTTACTTATACCTTACGGATCTTTTTCTTCAAATGTGTTCTCAATTGTTAAACATTACTCACTTACTAAGTACTTCAATGTATGGAGTGCCATAATGGTAAGAGTGAGGATACATCTTTAGATAAATAAATATAAAATAAACGGAAATTTCAAAGGAAGGGAATGGTATATACCTAATAATAAGGTTAACAAAAAAATTCGAAGAAAGGTACCAAATTCGAAGAAAGGTGCAAAAGAGCTTATAGTTTGTGATCTCACTTTTAAAAATCTATCTTAAATTATCAAATTACATTCAGGAAAATGGCTTGTTATCTATAAAAATGCCGTACGAGAAAGAAAATAGTTTCTTATATTATCATCTCTGTAAAATCAATATTTACATGTTTCTGGGCATTTGCAAAATCTATTATTTTTCAAAAGCATAGCCCCAATGGTGTTTCTTGACATTTTCAATGGCTCTATAGTATGCTCCTTTGCCTGTGACAAAATCTGTTCACTCCCTGTTCTTAGACAAATGTTCACGTGTTGGTGATCTTTTAATGAAATGGGGAAAAGGCAATACATTTGGGGATGATTACATCCCATATTTCATTGTCCCAAATACTGGACGCAAATTCGGTCTTACGCATAGAAAAAAAAGTTTGACAAGTAAGTAATTGATTTGGGCTAATCATGGATTGAACAGAATTAAATTTATCCCCCAAAAAATGCATCCAATACAGTATAAGAAACTGTGGCTTCAAAATCAAAACTATGAACAAATTTAATATATTTTTTTAGAACAAAGATCAAAGTTGAACAACTATACGTACCAGCTAGGGCTGTTGTACCATCGTCAACATCATTGGTGGTTACTTCTACGTTATAAATTCCAATAAATGAACTGTAGCTTCCTCACATCCTACTAGCACTGCTTGAAGTGAAGACTGGAATAAAAATGCTCTGCGGAGCAACTTGTTGACCCACATAGCGTGAGCAATGCTCCGACGAGTTTTCCTATTTCCAGCCGAACGTCCGAACATGTACGTGCTTTATTACTACTCCCCGAGTCTAGCTGGGGCGGCCTCGCTGAATCAATAACATGACTCCGCTGTCTTTTTTTCTTTTCCCAGCAAATCGACCAATGAATGCTCGTTATCTGCCTCTCCCTCGGCCTCCCATTACGTGTTTCACAGGTTTTGCCCCGTTTTTTCTCGCCTGGAGTGCTTGAGAGGTAAAATGCCAGAACTTTAATAAAATGGACGCTGTGTCCAAATCTAAACAAGGGTCGGTGGTGTGAAAAATGACAGTAATCCGAGCACGAAAATGGTAAGTGTGAAAACTGACGGAACTCGGGGCATTTGATACTGACGCGTGCTCAACACGAACGCGTTCCTGGCATGACTAACTCTGTATTCACCTCCAGTCGGGCAAACGTCCCCTCTTCTATAGCTTGCAACATCGGCAATGTAGAATTGGAGGGGGAGGAGGGGGGGGGAGAAGGGGGGGTCCTTCCCCAACGCATGGAAATCTAAGACTCATCATTCTCTTCTTTGGGGGGGGGGGGTGGTCCTTCCCCAACGTATGGAAGTCCGTAAGACTCACCATTCTCTTCATTGGCTCTTGAATTTCTATTCTTTTTTGTAGAGGGGGGGGGGGGGGGTTCTATTTGTTTGTATCATATAGCCTTGAATACGCTACTTTTTGTATAAAATGCTTATGGGATTAGAACATTTCATTTCATTTTGATTAAAGTGCTAGGAACACAAGATTGAAGGTTTATTATGACCCCCCCCCCCCCAAAAAAAAAAAAAAAAAAAACACACACACTCACTCATGCACAAAAAAAAAAAACACCTCCCTCCACCACCAAGCACCATAACTAAAATTATCACCTACTTTAACATTGAAAGATGTAACTCCGCTTTATGATTACCTCGAGCCAGTGGCGGATCCAGGATTCTATTGCAGGGGAAGGGGGCAAGTCCGAACATTTTGTGTTAAAATGTCATCGGCTCCTCCCTCCCCCTTTCCCATCTTCCTCTCTTTTTAAAATCTTTCTCTTATAGAATTAGAAAAAAGATATGGTAAGGACACTTCCCCCATAATGTTGCATACATCGGAGTTTTATAGGAAAATAGGCATGGTCTCAGAATACAAAAGTTACTCAAACAATGCAAGGGTGGAAAATAATTAGACACTTTATTCTAACATAATTATGTCAAAACGAAATTTTCTTTTAAAAATGACATTTCACAAATCAAGGTTAGTGAATATGGGCACCATGTCAGATTTTTAATGTGACTTTCATGTAATTTACCTGCTCCCTAAAAGCACCCTGACACCTCTCGCAACGCCCACCCCCCCCCCCCCCCGCTCCTCGCCACAAATTAAGATTGGAGTACCCGTGATTCTTGTGGCCCGCTGCTAAAGTGAGCAAATTCGAGAGCAAAGTCAAGCTTAGCTTGAAACGAATGAAACGCATCATGTTTGATAATAACTCGACTTGAAATGGCGAATCTGGATTATCGTTATTCATGGTACGTGGAGACTGAGCGCTCACTCAGTACGCATATCACACATTATGACGAAAATCACATATAAATAACAAGGGGCCCTTCTTTGCTTTGCCTCGGGTATGCAACGTGACGTCTTGCCATGATGCAGAGATGGCTTAAATGGCGGCAACATTGATTCAAAAAGTCACGTCTGGGGTAGCAGTGTGACGTGAGTAAAATTCGCTTTGCCTAATTACATGGTCCTCTACTGCGGGTGATACCAGGACGAGATTTCATCAAAACATCATGTTCATTAGATCTGCACGATATACTACTCATGAGGCATGCGGCCTGTCTACATGCATTCCTCATCCGTGTCTCATTATTAATATCCACCTCTATTCGTCAGTCCTCTCCCTCTCCTCTCTCTCCTCCTCCTCCTTCTTTCATTTCCCCCACTTTAGTACATCTCATAAACGTCCTTAAATTCGTGAACAAATAGGAGAAATATGAGACATGGACAAGTACCCTTTCTCGGAGACGTCGGTTTTATGAAGAGGCGAAGAATATGATAGCCCTAAGGATGCTGCAATAACCGCATATAGAAGGAAGCCATAACCCCAATTTACTTTGAGGGTAGTAGCGAATATCAGCGGTTATTGTAAATGGAAGTCGCATCAGTTATATATATATATAATATACATATATAGTATATAGGAGGTATCAATATTATGATCACCCAAAGTACGGTTGAATAACCTTATATAGACCGAAGCTATGAAGCCGATTTACATTTAAGGTAGTGTAAAACATTCGCGGTTATCGCAATGGGAAGTTGCATCAATCCTCAATACGGTTTATGTAGAGACGAATAAAATGGTCACCTCTTTTGGTGGTTGAAAAACCACATCTACAGAGAGAGGAAACCACGATTCGTATTAAAGATAATCAAGAATATTCGAAGAATTTTGAATTGAAGTTGTATCAGTTACACACCAAAAAAAGATGAACTAAAACAATCATTTCGGTTTCTTTCCTCTCGACTCACTGATGCTAATAAAACACTCTTTCCAATTAATAATACTCTGAAGAATAAAGCGTTATCAACCAAAAACAACAGTATAGAGTTTTCCACATATCTTATAAAGCATGTTGGCAGCACATGATGGTGAACCTTGTGCGATGTGAGAGATAAAATTGAATTAACTGGTGTGTTGTGACGCGTGTGTGTGACACCTCGTCCTGTTCTCACAACGCAATCATGAATATAAGGATCCAGTCACACTAGGATCGTTAGCACAATTTGAATAGGGGATCGGTTGAGCACGGACAAAAAAGGTCGTTCTTAAGTCATCCGATCTTTTGGAGAACAAATAACATTCATAGATTCCGGGAATATTTCTTAATATATGTTTAAAAGATGGAATGTGGCTTTCCCATCCCCTTAAGATTCCCCGAATTAGTTGGTCTGAAGGCTAGATGTTAACTCATAAACTACCACGCATATAAGTTACACTCTTGATATTTGCTGGATACTACATAATCAGTCAAATAATATAAAAGGAAAGTCGTATTTTTAACAAGATATAATCCCAGTAGATTTTTTTTCAAATAAGAAGGAAAGAAAAAGATGGAATATGTTTTTAACAATTCTAACTTAAAAGATAACAACACAATAAAAATGATAATAATAATATTTAATAACAATAATAACAATGATGAAGATAATAATAACAATCAACAAAAACATGAATAAATATTGACAACTACCCCCATCCCATTCCAGGCGCCCCCTCCTCTTGCAAGTCTTCTTAGCAATACAAAATAAAAAAATAATAATTACAGTGCTTATATAGCGCCTAACACTTAAGTTCATGTATATATAATCATACACATTGCCTCTGGTCTGTTTGGAAGCAGGATGCAGGGACAATCGTCAAATGAACTGGAGTTGGCGGGGTATGTCATTGAACTCAATATTAACTCTCCATACGACGTTTAAAAACATCGATTCATGAATTTGTTACACATTATGGCATCAAATTAAGAGCTTCTAAATTCAAAACAGTTTTTTTTTTAATTCATGTGTAATATATTTTCATTTGTGTGCATGCACTGACGGCATGTAATTAAATCCAAGCGAGAAAGAACACGCTTGTTTGGCAGAATACTGTAAACCAGTTAAAGTACATGTTACCTTTAATAGCAAAGGGGTTTTCCCGAGTTTACAGTAAAAAAAATCGTAACTTCTTCCAGCAATAAGGTAATTTCCGTCTTTTGCATGAATTGGCTTTACTTTAATTTGCTGCTATGGCTACATCAACTTAACTTCCTATCACTGCAGAGTTTGTATAACACATTTCCCCTTATTGTCGATCCAATGTTTTATGCTTCAATTCGTATCAACACCTAACAACGGTATGTGTTCATTTCCCACGCTATATTATTGGATCACGTTGATAGCAATATTTCCTTAGACGGACTGTATTTATTTCTAAATAAAATGTATTGTATGTTAAAACAGTAAGAAAAGTTTCAGTTCTCTCCATATAAGGGCACTTCAGAACTCCACTCAAATTTACGAAAACAAACAAACAAATTTCACTTTACAAACCTCTTGCTATAGAAGGATACACTTTTCCTAGAACAATTTTCCGGCGACAATTTCTCCGCGGTCAATTTCTAAAACTATAAAATTCCTAAAGTTAACACCATGCCTAGCACTAAATCATCTAAACCATAACTCTATACCTTAGGGTGAAATAAAACCCAGGGCAAATGTGGCGGGAGAATAATGTTTGATCACCGTGATGAGTATGTACCACTCAATCTAGCCATGTAAGAAGATCACTCATACGCAGATGATTATACAGTAATGTAGACGTTTGTCTAGACATGTCAATATGCTCATGGTTGGTAGAATGCGGGAGTATCTATAAACGAGTTCTACATCTTCCTTAGACAACCACGCCTTCTTGCGAATACGTAGAGACATGGAATCAGCGATTCAGCTAGGGGGTACGGGAAATCAAATGGCGACCAAAAATGAAAGACTGTGTGTGAAAAAGAGAGAGAGAGAGAGAAAGAGAGAATATGAGAGAAAGAGATAGAGTGAGAGAGGGAAAGAGAGAGAAAGAGAGAGAAAGAGAGAGAGAGAGAGAGAGAGAGAACAAAAATGAGAGAATGAGAGAAAATAGAGAATAGGAAATAACTGAAGATTATCGGACCCCCTTCCGAACCTTCTCCGTATCGGTGACATTGTGCCACGGGGGAGGGGGAGGGGGGAGGGGGGGGGGGTATCATATATTAAGACATACGGGGTGTGCCGCTCTAATGGGTCACTTTTTCACACAAAAATCCCTAAACATGGGTCCCATTTTTAACAAAAGTATGGGTCCGTCTTTTCAAATTTCAAAAATGTTCGGGTGTTTGCATGGCACACACTCGAAAATTGCGAAAAACGGACTTTACTTCGAGAAAAATTCGCCCAAATGACCTTTAAAAATGGGTAGGGGTTTCGAGGCTTCAGCGGCACACTCTCGCCCAAACCAAATCTGAGAATGCCCCCCCCCCTCCCCCGGGACCTTGTGAAATTAAATTTCATTCTTCGAGTAATGCCAATCCTCTTCCCCCTCCACCAAGATACCAATGCACCCCCTCTCTTCCCATGGTTTGACTAATGGCTTGACCAACGCTACGTCACTGGAATGTGTATTGTCGCCAGACGTCTTATATATTGGAAGGAGCAATTATTTGAAATTAAAGGTCAAGCTGCCACTCAGGCTCAGCTGGTTCTCATCAAGATAAATCGCCACTTGCCATTAGTCCATTTACACTTAACGAACTTTTCAGGAAGGCTTTAGTAATGTTACAGGTGAATGATGGATCACATCATTTGACCGTCAGGCAATTCATAAATTTAATGTAGAACAAAATCATAACGATGCTTAAAAAGAACCCCGCATAAGTTCATTCACAATACCTAATCTCTGTTCTCTCTGTCTCTCTCCCTCACTCTCTCACCCTCTATTCAAAGTGATACAAGTGATAAAGTATACTGGAGGTCCATTTCCCTCTGTTATTGCTGTCTATTTCATTTCTACTTTCATTTATTTCTTTAAAAAATTAACACATTCGGTGGTGAAGCATGGATCCGGCCAATGAGGGGGAGGGGGGGGGGGGGGGAGGGGGTGCTAGTGTCATAGGGTATCATTTTTTTTCTCCATTTATTTGCTTTTTCTTCCATTTGCCTCTTTTTTCAACAAGTTGGATGAAAAGTTTGAAAAGGCAATGGAGTGGAGCGGGTATGAAAAGGAAGTGTATGTGTTTATTTACATTATCTTCCCCTCCTATTTTATTGTGCTTAATTTTATTTTCCTTCTCTTTTGTTTTTTCATCATCTGATGTGGACCTATGCCCCCCCCCCCCCCCCCCCACCTCCGACACTGACCATACTTGTATTTCATAATCACTTTCTCTCTGTCTGCGCCTCTTTTAGTATAGGGCTAATGCACACAAATTCTGTTTCTGTCTGTCTCAGTTCCTCCCTCTGTCTGACTCTCTGTCCCTCTCTTTACGGGTTTCTCCTTCTCCATTTCTCAAATGCATTTCAATACTTGCATATCCATCTCAATTTTTGATAATCATGTTCTGTCCATAACCAACTCACTTCTTAACTCTTGAATGGGAGCTTCATCCAATACATCATTACATTAAAGTATATTTAAAATCAAATCAACTTCAACAGGCTTGAATGTTTTGTCTTTGGTTTTCTTTTCAATAATAACATAACTCAACTCATATAAACCAAGGTAAAATGGTTAAATCAGAGGAGAGAAATAAGCCTTCCACAGTAGTACACTTGTAAACTTTAACCACTTTCAACAGTTGTAAACAGTGTGCAATGCATGTGATAACAGTTAATGGCATATTAATTTTGCTGTTACCAAGATACAACTAAACGTATGGTCTCTTCATATTCAGCAATTTGAAAGATTGAGCATAACAAACATTTCCAGGGGTCAGTGACACAAAGACGTAACTCCATTTTGGCCATTTTGAGAAAAAGTGGTCACTGAGCACTTGGGCCTTAAGGAGTTAAGTCTATGTTTCAATAGCCATTTACTTCAATCGGGTGTTGGGTGGAGTTTAGTCTTTGTGTTTCCTGGAAAGCCCACATTTTTCTGGACATTTTAATATCAAATACTCATTTTGGCAATATATGAAGTTATTTCTTTGTGTCACTGAACCCTCAATTTCATCTGATCATTGATTTATGCATTATATGTGATATCCTTTTCATTTTGTTTAATAGCAACTTAAATCATGTAGAAATAAATTAACAGTAGCATCTATTAGAGTTAATCAAGGGAAAATCATTAGTGCTCCAATTTATCATATATCATCATTATCATAGATGTTATCCATATAATTTTGGCTGGATTCATCATGATCATCATTACTATCATTACCATTTCCTGACATATTACAATCAATTACAATCAATATACGTATGTCAGATTCAAAACCACACAATCGTGTTTTGTAATATGTCTGTATTAGAACCTGTGTGTGGCAGGTAGTGAAGTTTCTGTACTACATTTACACATCGTCTACCCATTTTCAATGGTAAATGCGTATTTCCTGTATTTAGTCCAAGCAGAAAGACAGAATTCAGCAGTCGAAACGTTAACAGAATGTTTTATTTCTGATTCTCTGAAACCATATGGTGCAAATGCATATGTCAGCAAAATTAATTTGTTTATTTGCACAAACAGCATTGCAAGCCACATGTTAAGTACCAGCTAAATAATGAGGAAGATTATTTCTACATTGAAGAGTAGAAGTGATCTAGACAAGATTGATTGCATTCCAACGCTGACTCGGTTAATATCTCATTGAACTTCTATCAATAATTCACCAAAGTTAATAATTACTTCATTGCTTGCATTATATGGGAAGTCTGAGCAACACCCCCTCCCCTCCCTCTTTTCCTGGTCAAATGACATCATGCAAGTTTATTGTCGTATTACAGTACTGAAAACAGGCACAGACTATGATGTACAAAACTCAATATCATGGTTTCATCATAATGCCATGATTTCTAGACTTGCAAGAACTATATTGAACCCTTAAAAAATAAATGACCATTGGAAATGAATACCATGGGTCAAGCTCTCACTTTGAATTTCTGACCATGCAAGACATTTTTTTCTTCACATGAAACTATACTTTGTAGGTATCATTAACATTTCAAAGTAAAAACAAAGTGGTTGAATCGTGCTGCACACATCGATCTATGCTTAAAAGTCTCAAGCAAACATACTGTTTACCAAATTTACTGTTATGTTAAAAGATAAAAATAAATAAAGAGACCATAGATTTCTTTATTTCACAAATGTGTTATTAAAATGCCAGAATTACACCCTAAATTAAAAAATAAAAAATAAAAACGGTTTAATCCATCCACTTTTGTTTTTGGTTATCTTGTCCTCAACATTCTGCATTTACATTTCCGTCATAGCCCTATAATGTTAGTACATGTACATTTAATGATGTACAAAGTAACCAAAATCAGTTGCCACCAGCTACTGTTAATGATGCATTGTGTAATGATATACAAATATCAATGCCTACTGCGTGAGGGAAGATTTTTTTTTTTTTTCCCCTACCGAGATGGAGTTTATGTTGATTTGATCAACTAATGACATTCAGATCGTCCTTGAAAATGACTCCATAATATTGGAGATGGCCATATAGTATGATTGGTTAGCAAGCACAGTGCATGCACTACTAGCCATGTGTTCACTCGCAGCACACATGGGTTTGATTAGCAAGTGGCGCTTGTAAAATGGCGACTGGCTGGAATGCTCCCCAGGGAGTGGAGAATGTGCATACCTTGTGTGCGGGTAAGCCTGAATCCGATGACCGGGGTAATAATATGTTCCGCGCCTAGAAACGTAGTATTAGGCGCATTATAAATGTGAGCTATTATTATTATTATGGGTTATTTGATTAATTGGTCTGTCAATTCATAGCTTGATGTTGTCACACATACCACTCAAACTTGTCAATAATTTAGACAGGGTTTTTGTTTTGTTTTTAACCAAATACACGTCATTGCTGGTATGAAATGCACAGCATAGCCATTAAGAGCTGGCAGTGAAATGTGTTGAAGAAGGGAGGTCGATTAGAATCAGATGATAATTAGAAGAAGACCTTCATTAAGGTAAAATGAAATATTCTTAATAGGCACTTCCATTATCAGATTGGATGCAATATGGTTTTGTTACTATACAACTGGCATTTTGTATACACTCCTCCCCAAGGTGTTGTATTCAATTATGATATGATTGGAAATGATTGGAAGTAATAAATAGATCATCGGAGGGCAAACTTTGGATAGGTAAAACTAAAATTACCTCATCTACCTCATAATCATATATGCATGTTCCGTCAAACTTGCTTAATTGAACATTTGTACAGAATTACCACTTGCTCATACAGACCACAAGTCTTGGCTTCCTTCAGTGGTCTTGATTTGTTAAAAGATGTTACGTAAGGTATTCACAAATCATGGTACATTGTCTTGGAGCAGAGATGAACTGAAATCATACATGTATGTGTCTGCTCCCTCCTTTAGTATAAAAAAAGAGATTAAATCCAACAACTCATTTTACTACAATGTTAACATACTTCTGATTATAGATTCAGTACATGAGTACATCTAACCATCAGAACAAGTATTCATACACGAGGTGGACCATCATGTTTAGCATGAAATTGCTGAATGTGAATTAGTTACGGGCAGTTGGAAAATAAAAATGATAGGTAAGGGGCCATCATATAAATTACAGGCTTAACCCGTTCACTACTGAATTCTCATATTCTCATAGGCTTTATACAAGGACAACATGGTTCCCGTAGGCAATGGGTCGGTCGATGCGGTATGATATCAAGCCGTATCAATTGCGATGACACAGCAATTCACAGCTATTTCAGAGATACATGTACTGCCTCTAAGTTAATAAAGATGCATGTTTATCTTAAATCTGCTTGAAATCATGCTTATTTAAAAAATAAGAGGAAGTGTTAATGCCTTCATGCACCTTAAAATCATATAATCATACTCAATAATATAATCAATGTAGCACAAAATTGTCTTTGCTTCTCGTATACTTTCTCTTTTCATTTTTGCATTCCTTCATTTCGTCAGAAATCATACATGGAAATATTCAGCCATAGAGCTGATCAAACATTCTCATGTGCTTTCTTTCACCTTAATCTGAGCTAATGACATACATCTTTATGCCTGAGGAGATTTTAATCTTAGAGAAACCTCAATCTTTGACTCCCATCCTTGTATACTCGCCTGGAGATACTTTTAATATCCTTGGTTTTTAACCAAAACATAACTCATTTCTGCAAACTTAAAAAACAGGCACTGAATTGTAATGATACAACTGCATCAATTAACATTCAAGCTCACTGCTCCATCTCTTTTCCCTGGCGATGGGAGATATTTCATCCCTCCTCGTCACCTGGGAGCTCTCCTCATCTCAGCATGGAAGGAATGAAGAGCAGGGGAAATCCCTTTTCCAATGACATCATTCCTCCACCAGGGGGTCCCCCTCATATCAGCTGCCATACCTGAATACACGATCAGTCAATAACCTCATACTGTAATGCAGCTGCTGCTGCTGCTGTTGAACCTGTACTGGTTTGTGACTGAGCTGAATGAGGGCGCCCTTTAGTTCTCTTGCGATGGGTAAGTTTACCTCCTTTCTTCCGTTTCTTGTTACCCAGGCCTTCATTGGAGTCTGGTGATTTGTAGAAATAAATATGTTCAGTGGTTCAATGGTTGGTTCGACATATTCTTTTTTTCTCAAACATAAAAAACAATAAACAATAACATATACAGTGTACAATATATTCAAAGTCTGTACACATATTTGATTTTAAAAAAATGGTAACTCTTTAAAAATGTATAAGCCCTAGTTTCGAGAGTATACACAATACAATAAAATCAATACATCACAGAATTATAAAAAGAGCTGAAAAAAGAAAAAAAAAATCTACACTTAGTAAAGTTATTCTGATAAACACAAATTATTTAGCATGCTACAAACAGGCTCTAACATTCTATAACCTGTGATGCCAAAACAAATTCAAGGAATAGCCATTTTATTTCTATTTTTAAAACCACTAAGTATTTCATAAACGTGCTTGAACATTGATGAATTGGAATTCTAAAATGATTGCAATATAAAGCTTTCATGCATTTGAATGCTCTCTGGATATAATTTTAATTTTAATTCTCATTCTATCAAACACAGTCTGCCATAAAAGAACAGGGGTTGTATAACAATCGCTCCTGCGACAATTGCTCCTTGTTATTTTCCAATACTAACCAAACTCTTAACTTCAACCCTGGACCCAAAAGCATACTTGTAACCTTAAAGCTAACCTAAAACCTAATTGCATCCTTGTCACAGGAGCAGGCCAGCAATGATACAAGGGGGTTGTTTCACGAAGATCCTAAGTTGGACTTTACACTTATGGAAAGCCGTTAGCATCATTGAAAATATTTGTAAAATATATTTCAAAAGGCATAAAATGCTGATTCAAATCATTCATTTTTTCAATTATCAAGGAGATTTCATGTTCTTGATGTGAAATTTATGAAAAGTATAAAATACTTCAATTTTTGCTTTGGGAAATATTAAATTTTAAGGCTACAATTGGCTCTCCATAATTTTTAAGTTTGACTTAGGATCTTTGTGAAACACCCCCCAGGATTGTACTTACTTGTTGTGGAAGTAGACTCAGCCGGTGATGGATTACTGATAGCATCCCATTGTTGTATTCTATTGAGACGCTCCCTTAGAGCCTGACTGTCTCCATCTTCATACGTATCTATGTCAATCTCTTCTGTCTCAAGAACACTTTGGTGAAGAAAGAGGAAAATAGAGTGCAAGTATAAAGTGATATTGCTTCTTAAAACGATATTTTACTTTTTTAGGGGAGAGATGGAGACAGAGAAAGGATAAGAGATGAGAGATGGGGGGAAAGATGGAGAGAGGGTGAATGTATGTTAATTATGCATTCAATATATTTGTTTAATTTCTTTTATTATCTGTATAAAATTATATACACTTAACAAATTGTATCAAACCATATTATGTACATGAAAATGTATGATGAAAAAAAAAAAAAGATGCAGAAACCAATAAATCAAATCAAACTAATTTTGGAATTCCAGTGTATATTTCAATTTTGATATGTCCTGCCTAATCTACTGTCTTGGCGTTTCCTGTTTAAAGTACAATTTTGGTATGAAAATCGATGACTGCAATGAACTTGTTTCAAGAAAAGGTTGTGAAGTTCATAACTTGTATGGACAGCTTTCATCCAATCATGATTAAATTCATTTGAATCATTGATCATGTGTTGCTCTCTCTCTCTCTTTCTCTCTTTATATATCAGTTGATATTTTATCTCATAACCTATTTTTTCCTTTCAAAGATCTTTGTCTTGAGAATGTACAATATTCAATCAAATCATTACAGAAATTTCAACATGAAACCTAGAGAAAAAGAGACAAGAGAAACGAAAAGGAGAGGAAGAAATAGAAAGAAGTGAAAGAGAGAGAGAAAGAGAGAGAAATGGGGAAAGGTTTTCTTAATAAACTTACCCATCTCCTTTGTGTCTTAGTCTCTCCTCCGTCTCAAGGCCTAGCAGGTATCTCCTCACTCCTTGCCTCATCTCATCTGTGTGCTGGGGGCATCTAAGAGATCTAGGAGAAGCAAGTCAAAAGACATATATGTCAACTGCTACATGGAGAGGTACAATGGTACATACATACTCCAAAATATTGATACAAGAGATGAAAAAGGGCAGTAGTTCATCACAACAATTTTGAGTTATCAACATGACATTTTCATAATTTTTTTAATGAATCATGCATGATTCTTTTGTGATAATTTTATAAAACAAATTTGTCTTCACTGGCTGCCTGCAGTGGCAAAAAACGTTATCGACAAAAGATTGAACTCCGTTTCGTTGACAATCAGCCATGCATGAAGTCTTTGGCTGATCGTCAACGAAACAGAATTAAGTCTTTTGTTGATTCCGTCTGTTGCTACGGCAGGTAGCCAGTGAAAACGAATCTGTTTACCAAAATTATGGAAATGCAAGCATTACTTTGAACAAACAGAACTTTGTTATTCCAAGCTCATATTTCCTGATTTATGTGTCATATGAAAGGGCAGAAAATGACCTTTCTAGAAATGTGATTTTCTCTTTGAAATTCAGATGCCGTCCACCAAATTACTTTTCGGTACCCTTTCTTCAAACTGATTTTAATCACTCATGCGTAAAAATGAATCTTATGAGTTGCATCAAATGAAAGAGGAGAATATAAGCTTAACAGATATGTGTAATTTATCAATTATAATTGTGATTAAGTTTCTGGGAAGCACTGTATACAATATTCAGGAAATATAAACATACAAGAGATAAGAGTAGGGAAAAAGAAGATGTATTTTTCCATCCTAATAATAATTTAAATGGCTAAAGGTTTATGCAACGCTACTTACTTGGTGCACATTTTCTTGGTGTGTTCTGATATGACACCACATGTTGTCATTAAGATGTTTTTCCTTTCTTCCAGCGACAGAGTTTCAAAGACTGGAACACTATTTCCCAAGGCCTGCAAAAACAATTATCAACAAAGTCACAGCACCCTTTACATGCATATGTTAAAGTGGCATGGAATATCATATGATGAATGAAATATATGAAGGGCAATGCTAGAATACACACACAAACAACCTTAATCAGGGGAGGAACGGGAAGGGGGTGTACCCTCCTAAAGCCTTCCGCACTTGATCACTTAGCTTACTTGTAAGTTGCACCCCCCCCCCCACTCCCTACGCCCAGTCATTACAATAAATCACTGCCCCCAGTATAACATCCAAGTTGATCTTGTTAAAATGTTGTCTTCTGAATCCTCTCATTCCTCTATGCATAATGCAGTAACTATCTGGCTCCCAAAGACAATTGGTGACTGTGAAAGGTAGGTTTATTTTACTCTGCAATAAGTATTAGTTCAAGACGGTTCCATGACACATGCTCCGCCGACGATTGCTCCGCCGACATTTACTCCGCAAAACGCGACAATTACTCCGCGACATTTGCTCCGCGACATTTGCTCCGACGTCAAATGCTCCGCCGACAGGTGCTCCGCCGACAGTTGCTCCGCCGACAGTTGCTCCGCCGACAATTGCTCCGCCGACAGATGCTCCGCCGACAATTGCTCCGCCGACAATTGCTCCGCCGACAATTGCTCCGCCTGAAGCGACAATTGCTCCGCCGACATTTGCTCCGCCGACATTTGCCCTGCCGACATTTGCTCCGCCTGAAGCGACACTTGCTCCGCCGACAATTGCTCCGCCGACATTTGCTCCGCCGACAATTGCTCCGCCGACAATTGCTCCGCCTGAAGCGACAATTGCTCCGCCGACATTTGCTCCGCCGACATTTGCTCCGCCGACATTTGCTCCGCCGACATTTGCTCCGCCGATAATTGCTCCGCCGACATTTGCTCCGCTCAAAAATTGCCCCGTAAAATACAAAGGCTACTACGACAATTGTTGCTCCTCCCCAAAAGTACCCCTTAAAAGACAATGCTCCGCCAACAATAAAATTGCTCTCCGATCCAAAAGTGCGGCCTCTTGGAAGATATGAATGCTCCTCTGGTAATTAGTGCAATAAATGCTCAGCCGTTTTTTGCTATTCACCATGTTTGATTAAAAAGAGAAAATCAAGTTATAGCTCCTTTGTATGCAAGTTCTCCGGCGAAAGATAATTACTCCGCTCAAAATCTGTTTCATTTATTACTCATTAGCTGATCCAAAGCTCAAGGCTATCTCTCTCTCTTTCTCTCTTGCTCCTCCTTTTTCTTTTTACACCCTTTTCTTGTCTTCTTGGCTCTTTTCTTTCCTCTCATGCTATTAGTCTTTTTTCAATTTCATCACTTCTTCTCTTCTCCCCCTCTCGAGTTATATTTCTCTCGTGAAATTGTAACGTAATGTAGTACATTCTTGTTTAGAATAGTATTTTCAATAATATCCAGTCCGTTTTCTATAGGTTTCTTTCCTTCAGTTAAGTGTATGTAGCTTTACTATAATTATATATATATATATATATATATAAATATATATATTAGTGTGTAAAACACCCCGTCTCATTCGAGTACTTTGTTTTCACTGACTTTAAGGGACTCACGGAGCCACCGGAAGAAGAGCAATTGGCTTATTATGAAGAACTAACATCAAACTGCAACAGAATGATTTGTATAAATGGGAATAAGCAGAAAGGCTAAGAACTAAACCATAAAGATAATAAAATAACAGTGTTATTCATTTTCTTTATTCTTATCGTTTCAAATAATAATTACAAAAACTTACATCACATATTCAACCAAACAATTTCATGATGCAGATATGTTATATCATAAGTTACTATCATTTCCTGAAAGAACTTTTTTTCAAAATTATCTTCATATTGTTTCAACCTAATTCTTCTACAAACTGTATAGGCCTAATTTTCATGACCGTCACATCATTTTCTACTCGGTTTATCTTCTTCTTATCTCAATTCCAATCAATTTTTTATTGGAGTTCTGGTCATCCAATTACATTTCGAAATAAACCGTTTCAAAGCATTATGAAATTAGATTAGGTGTACATAAACAAGATTTAGGGATTATCGAATCGATAATTTTGCACACGAAAGTCCGCCTCATGCACTTGCGCTGCATGCATAACGAGTAGTACTACAAGGGACCAAACTCAATTTGTTCTGGCATGAATGTTCAGCCCGAATCCAGCCATTTCTTGACATTACTAAATATACATGATAAAGGCCTTTGACGAGCAACCCCCTTTCAGGGAACCTTTACAAAAAGTTATGACATTCTTCCTAACTCAGAAGGGGAAAAAAAGCGAAAACACACAAAAAAATCCTTTTCCCAAAACTTAAGGTTGTTTTTAACCAGTTTTTGGATATGCATTATTATGCAAGTACAAAGTAGGCCTATTTATGCGTCATTCCGAATTGTCTCCAAAACTAGGCAACACGCAAAAAGAACAGACATCCGAGATATTGATCAAAGAATCTTTTAAAAACCAAACTCGAAAACAAGAGGATTGAGCACCATACAATTAATACAATTAACATATCAAAGAATCTATGCTGATATTGCAAATATGTTCAAAAAGGATAAGAAACATTTCTCTTACTCCTGTTAACCGAACAATTGCCAAAACACTCTCAAATGGTATGCAACAGGCAGCATTATAACATAAAAACAATCCTACATATCAATTGTTGGATGGTAAATATCCTTAATAACAATCTAACAAATTACAGCTCAAACAGGAAACGTACATTCGTCGAACTGCTCTAAAATAGAAAGATTGCAAAATAAGCTTTTAAAATTAATAGGCACCGTTAAACGGGGTGGATGAGAAAAACAAATGAAAACATGTTTTGGGTAATTTGTTTTCTTGATTATTACCCACATATTTCCAGCTTCCTGGCTATGACTATCATGCTGTGAATCATCAATCAAGTAATATATCCTCTCGGAGGGAATATGTACATTGCTTTAATGTTCTGAGATATGTCTACAATTTCTTTCTCTTGACCTTCTAGATAATGATCTGATTTACATGAAGACCTCACAAGTATGGTGTTTCATAACATTCCTGAGGAAGAAAATGATTGCATTTTGAAAGGGTTATAATTTGTTTTCCCTTTAAATTTTTTTTTTTTTTTTTTTTTTTTGGGGGGGGGGGGTAAATAACCGCAAGATTATTCAAACTGTCATATGATTACATCTTATGGTAACTCTTCAAGATATAAGAAAAACTTATGGTGAAAGAACAAAGAAAATGTCTAAAATAAAAACCTCGATTTACTCCCAAATAGCTAAAGTGGATTTAGGTCCTTTTGCAAGAAAACTCTTCATATTCTTGGCGTATAACATACCTACATCAAGGGATTATACAGCTCCACACTACTAAGTACAATTATACTGATATTGCAAATGGCTATATATTATGGAGGTATTAAACAACTGGTAAGCCGGTGAACATTACTGAACGGCATCTCCAGAACAAACATTTTCAGGCACCTTAAGAAAGCTTAAATAATATCCGGCACACTTCGGCAAACAATATATCCCTCCCCTGTTGTTTTCTAGAACTTCCATGATGAACTAGTACATTGTATAATGCTTTACTTGCAGATGGTTTACCTAGTAAGATGCATGTGCTTGCTTGCATTGAGGTTATTTCAGGTCTTACATATTGATGAGCTGTTTCAAATTAACTAGGAGGTATGCGCGTATTGGGGAATGTGGCTTGCTGCTCTACTTTTTTTTTAAAACTTCCCACGACATGTAATGAGTGTTTAGTGTACATTATATGGGACGTACAGTGATAGATAGAAAGTTATTTCAGTATATTCGAAATGACTTTTAGGTAACTCCTTTTTCCTCCCACTTCATCAACATTCATTCATTTCATTTCATCTACATTATTTCATGAAATGCATTCAGAAAATGAAGAAGAAAATAAAAGAAACGAAAATAACCCGTGTAAAAAAAATATTATCGGCGAAGCATTTGTTGTAGTACTAGTAGCATTTGTAGTTTGGGACACTTTTTGGGCGGAGCAAATGTCGTCGGAGCAATTGTCGGCGGAGCAATTGTCGCTTCAGGCGGAGCAATTGTCGGCGGAGCAAATGTCGGCGGAGCAATTGTCGCTTCAGGCGGAGCAATTGTCGGCGGAGCAATTGTCGGCGGAGCAAATGTCGGCGGAGCAAGTGTCGCTTCAGGCGGAGCAAATGTCGGCGGAGCAAATGTCGGCGGAGCAATTGTCGCGTTTTGCGGAGCAATTGACGGCGGAGCAATTGTCGGCGGAGCAATTGTCGGCGGAGCAATTGTCGGCGGAGCATCTGTCGGCGGAGCAATTGTCGGCGGAGCAACTGTCGGCGGAGCAACTGTCGGCGGAGCAACTGTCGGCGGAGCATTTGACGTCGGAGCAAATGTCGCGGAGCAAATGTCGCGGAGCAATTGTCGCGTTTTGCGGAGTAAATGTCGGCGGAGCAATCGTCGGCGGAGCATGTGTCGGGTTACCTTCAAGACATCTTATACTTGAAACTACATCCAATTTGCTCATAGAAATGAGAATCACTTACCTTAAAAGTTGCCATGCAGTTCTCCATGTTGTTACTAACACTAGGTAAATCACCGACATCTGAAGGATAAAATGAAAAAGAAGAAAATGAAGGAGAAAAAAAAAAAGGGGGGGGTGGCAAAAAGCCAACTGAGAGATGCGAATTATGTAGAAAATGGAAGAATTCTCTATCGCAATGTGATTTTTTTTCTGCCTTTTTATTCAACTTCTGGAATAACTCATCAGAACCACTTAACCCTTTTGTACACCAAAGCCAATTTTTTTTTTATCATGGTTACATTACATCTGTCGTGTTAAGTGTTAAGTTAAGAAATTGTTAAAACAATGCCAGACAACTGATGAACTCGACATTAGTGTAATTTTCCTCCATTTTACTCCATAATGCAGAACATTGTGCTTTAAAAAAAAAATCAAAGAAAAGCAACTTTAAATTACTGCTGACTGCACAGAAAACATGAATATTCAACAAGAAATTTGCATATTCATAATGTTGACAACAAGGCTCTTATTATCATAGATTAGCATGTTGATAAACATGAAATCTAAAGATGCTTACCATTTTTCAGCTTTGATTTGCTTCTTCTTGGGGAATTGGTACTGAGCTTCTCTTTTCTTGATCTTTTAGGACCTGTGACAGGAAAAAGAAAGGAAAATTAATTAAAACAAATCTACATTGGTATTGAACAATTTTAGGATGGTATTGAACAATTTTAGGATGGTCTTATAATGATAATACTACTGAATATTCTACTGTTCCATTTTCGTTTTCATTTTCATTCAAAAGCCTTATAGAGTACTGAAGTGCTAACGTCATAGTAGCTCGTTGTCCAGGTTACTGGTTCCAAACAACATAGCCTAGCCTGTCCATGAAGTTCACTGCAAAATCATTCAAGCAATTATAAGTCCAATTCAGCCTTATCATGCAGAACATTATCCTTTAAAAAAAGTTTTTCAAAGAAAAGTAACTTTAAATTAAGAGAGTTATCAATATCACTTCCTATCTAGCTGAATATCAGGGTGACAGACCCTTCATAAAAACCTTAACGCAAACAAAAACACTTTCTGCTGATGAAGGCTTATGGAAAGGAATGAGTTATACACATGTTGTGTGGTAAATAGTATTGTACCACCTATGTAACATATCATTCACCTTTCAAAGCCATTGTCCAGTCTAAATCTCTGTCATCATCATCATCACTGTCTATTTTGGTAGTGTTGGCTATAGCTATCCTGCATTACAGAGGGAGAAAAGGCATGGCACTTACATTTTAAGCTACAATTCATATTACATAATTAAATGCTTAAGTAGATTACATAATGAAAGCTGAATAACATATATTAATGAATGCAAGAATACTAATTAACAAATAATACTAGCATAATGGTTTCTGCTGAATAATTTTTTTTTTTTTTTAAAGCAAGAACTATAACTGTTATACTTTTTACCCCTCCTGTTAACTTGATTAACAAGAGACAAAGGATGGTTGTAAGAAGCAAAAATTATAAATGACAATGGTCAGCACTTATGGCTTTCAGTTATTTTGGAGTTTATCAATTCAAGAGTGTCTGAATTTGGGTTTAAGCCCAATGCCTGTTCATCTTATTTGGAGAATCATAGCTCAGTGCCCAATAGGTTTAAACTATTACATCTAATGTAGGGAGAAAAAAAATCTGTGTACACAAAATTAGATTCACGTATAATACCTCTTGCTGGCTAATCTGCTGCTGTTTCTTCCCATACCCATGCACTTCTCCAGATGTGGAGCAAAGCGATTGGCTGCCAGGTTGCGATTACAGCTAGGACATAAACACTCCAGGTGCTTCTTGAGAGGTGGCTGACCAAACACATCTAGTCCAGGCTCATCCACTATATCATATTCCTGTTTATGAAAGACAGATAACAATGTTCAAGTAAGGAAGTAAGGTTTATGTTTGCTGGAGGTTTTTAAGGATTTGGTGTTGAAAAAGTGTGATATTCTCAGTGATATTTAAGTTAGTATTTGGTTGGTTTTCACCAGAGTTTTTTTCTTCTTCAGAACTAGTCTTTTGTAGATTTCAAAAGGTAGATTGTTCATTGCTCCTACTCATACTTGTATTGCACTGGGAAAAGCATCTAAGTGGAAATATATACTGTATGTATCAATTTTGGTATCAATTTCATGTTGATTAATCATTAAATGCAATGGATACTTGTAAATATACAAAATCATCCATTTCAACTGAGAACAAGCTAACACCAAGCTCTGATTAACAGGTTTGAATATTACAAGACTTGTCTTTTTCATACTGACTGAAATAAGTTTTATGCAACTGAATTTTGCTTCCTAAAAGTTTTACAACACATGCTCTGGTGATAATTGCCTCATGTTCAAATTTCAAAACTGACCAAGTTTCTAATATCAACCCTGCACCTAACATAATGATGCCTGGGCATGTGTTTTATCACCTTTCAAAAAGCTTGCTCTCACATGGTATATCACTGCAGCAAACTAAAGACTTTAACAACAAAAGTTGAGTAGCAAGTGGCGGTGAGAAAAAGCCTTGGGCATACTTACATATCTGTGTGTTATAAGATACAGAACAGCGAGGTGTACTACATTTACATCACTTTACATTTTTATAAATGTTTACAGGAATTTACTGTCATTTAGGGTAAAGCTTAACCCATTGACAACTGAAACAGGATCCACGCGGTTCCTTTATTCAATGAGTTCACTACTATTATCTTACCTGCTGAGCCTCTTCTGTTATGTCATCCATAATCATGAGGCCAAGCTTGACAGAACGATGAATATCAAAACATAATCCAAGGGTCATCTCGTCTATAAGGTCAGTCCAAATCTCCTCAGCAAGTTCATTTTCCTGATAGAAAAAAAAATGGGGAGATTTCATTAAATGGCAAGTAGGGGAGGGGATGGTAATTATTCTTTGAAGTGAAAATAAATATACAATATAATCTATATGGTTTTACAGAATCTACAACATATTGAACTCTAACAAAATCTGGTACATGTATATGAATGTTAATACATAATAATAATTTTGTTTACCCAAGGAGGACTCATCAGGAGTCCGCTTGCAAACTCGAAAGCCAAGTAGTTTGCAAGGTTCGCCGGGTGCAGCACAGGGGTATGGGCGCCAATTATGGCTAGGTGATATCAATATCACAGTATCACCCACACACGAACAACACATAGTGGTCAATGCTAATGCGCATTGATTATCACCTTTAGTGCTAGGACACTGCAGCTGCACTGCACAATTTTCATTTGAGGTTGCCAGCTACTGTTCGATTTACTGACATGGTTGTTAACCAATGGGACCGTTGACAAATCTTGCTATTCATATCAATGGATTTATAACTTACCCCAGTATCGTCACGTTCGAACTGTGCAACACCAGCCATTAACAAAAGTTGCGTATCCATCATCACTTTACATTCATGTATAACAATCGTTGCAAACATTCATACAGATCGTCAAAATTGGTAAAATTCGTGCCCCTCTGGCCCATTCATTCGCTGCTGAGTTAATCAGGAAGAGTAATGCCGCCCTCTCAGTCTTCGCGTCGGTCGCGCGCAGACTAGGCTCGAGCTCACTGGTAGAGGTCAGTGGCCCAGACCCAGCTTGTGGGGGGCCTGTGAGGGAGGGGGGTGGGGGGGGGGGGGGTGGGGCAGATTGAAGCGTGTGTACCGGAATGCAGATGAAGTGGCACGACAACGTAAACAACATAAAAAGAAAGAATAAACAGGAATAAAAATGACTCTGCAAGGAAAGGATTCTGCCCTCAATCCAGGATATGAAATGGAATTAGAAAATTAATGTAAATATTTTAGATTTTTGCTTTTCTCTTGTTTAATCAGGATAACGTGATATCGCGCCAAATGTTAGGATATGATGGTTAAATAAACTTTGTAAGGGGCTTTACATTCGGATAATTTTACCCGTTCTTCATTTGCCCCATTGTACGTCATTCTTCATCAGGATGACGGTTCTTGTTACACCCCCCCCCCCCCCCACACCACCACCACCTTCACCATCATAGGACAACGTGCATACCCTACCATTCTCAGGTTCAATATTCGAAACATATCCTAACTCTAAGAGTTCATACTTTATTATCATTTTACATGTATTCTTCTTTACATTTTGAAATTGTTGTGGAAAATTAAAAGAGGTAAGTAAATTAAATGTTGAATGTCCATTTTTTTTTAATGGACTAAAGTAATTTTTTCTCTCTCCAACCCAATTTATAAAAGAAAGCAAAACAAAATCAGAAAAGTAAACTGATGAGAGTTTCAAATAAATCTGACAATTATAAGAAGTTATGACTTTTTGAAATTTGTAATCACTATACGTATGGGCATTTCAAATTGGCTAAAGTGGTAATGTCAATTTGATGTCGTACCGGGCTACCTTCCCATTTGTTCCAACATAATTATAAAAAAGTGATTAAATTAAAAAATTCTAAAAATAATGGCTCAGAAGGGTATATTCTTTTAAGAGGACCTATGATAATATGCTATCTATGATATGTTTTGATTAGTGCCCCAAGGGAGAAGGAACTTACGAGAATCACAGAAATTAGTGACAATATTTTTGTACATGGCAAATGGGAGAGTAATCAACGTCCTACGTCACAATCCACTGACCAAACTACCAATTTGAGATTCACATATATCTTATTTCAAACGTTCATAACTTCCTTATACTTTTGGTCCGATTCATTTAAAAATTTTGCCATTCTGTTTCTGTTATTTTGTATGATAATGGTTTGGGTCTAATATATTTTTGTCCTAACCTTAATTTATGTAAAAACATTCTTTTGATGTTTGATTTCGCTGTACTTTTCTCATGAGCCTTTTTTCTCTTCTCTCTCTCTCTCTCTCGGGGGTCTCAGTCGATTGATTGATTGATTTTTATTCGACAAGCTTCCAACATACAACAATATACAATAATAACAGATCAAAAATAAGTCAGCTTGAACAGGATAACCCACGAAAGCTCGAGAGCTTATTTCCAGTGGGGTCCCTTACAGACATGTATACAATTAATAAATTAAAATAGTAATATTTACAGACAGATAAGAAAATTAAAAGAACTACTTATTAAAGATAATAATAACAACATTAAACTGATGATAGA
This sequence comes from Strongylocentrotus droebachiensis, assembly GCA_035222895.1. NCBI lineage: Eukaryota > Metazoa > Echinodermata > Echinoidea > Camarodonta > Strongylocentrotidae > Strongylocentrotus > Strongylocentrotus droebachiensis. The sequence goes on from JAVYIG010004454.1 coordinate 126,530, forward strand.
AATGATATTAAGTACAAGAAGAAAAAGAAGAAGGAGAAGAAGAAAAAGAGGAGAAGGAAGAAGAGGAAAATAATGATGAATTTGTAGAATTTCTATAACGTACGAAAACATAAGTATATACAACATGAAAAAGTATGAACCGACAGAAGAATAACAATTTCAATCATATAACATGTCATTCACTTCTCTTCTCTGACTGTCAAGTATTAGGTATTCCTTTAATTTCCTCTTAAAATGATCATAGTTTCCTATTTCTTTTACACCATTGGGAAGGGAATTCCAATGTTTTATGGCATTGTAATAAAACGAATTTCCAATACTACCTACTCTTTCTGGTAAGTTAAAGTTGAATCGTCTATTTCTTGTATTATAATCATGTACGTCAGTAACAAGATCGAAGTTGGATCGAATATAATGATTCGACCTAGTATGATATATTTTATGCACGTGATGCAATGCGAGTTGTTTTGATCTTTGGTCGACTTCAAGAAAACCAGCTTTAGAAAGTTCGCTATAGCCAACATGAGTTCTTGGACCAGAACAGTTGATAAATCTCACCATTTTGTTCTGTATAATCTTCAACTTCTTTTGATCTGACTTGTTTATGTTACTGTACCATGCAGGGTTAGCATAGTCAAATAAACATTGAATAAGAGCAAAACAGAGTGTACGTCTTGCTTTTAAATCCATACAACTTTGATATCTGTACAAAAATTTCAGACGAGAATTTGCTTTTTTTACAACTGATTCTACTAAAGATGAAAATGAAATTGCGCTAGCCAACTCAATGCCTAAATACTTCACAGACTCTTTTCTCTTGATTGCTTGATTATTGTGTCTCACTTTGAATTCATGTAGAAATACTGTAAACATGCGTGACCACGGGTTTTCCAGAAATCGGGGGTTTCTTCTGAAGCCAACTCACACCAATATGACGATTTCGCGTGTTCCCCCCCCCCCCGGATTCACACCCTAGAAGGGTATTTCAAAAAAGTGTACTCCTTAACAAGACTGTGTAACCCCTTGAGCATTTAAAAGTGCGAAAGGGAGTACCATTTAAGTTGTCGACAATGTGAAATAAATAAACTTGCGCTACTGATGTTAATTTCACAGTATAACAAATTATTTCAATAGAGAAGCAATAACATCAACCTGCACACTTACCACGTCTATCATCTTTGCTATACTAACCAGGCGGCGGCCGGTAGTCTCGCATGGGCAATTGTTACCCCCTTTTTTTCCACCGGTCTGGCCTTGAGGGCTAGAAAAATACCCCTAAACGCGTATACTGGCGCGTACTGCAGGATTTTGAACCATTATGAAAAAGTACCCTTTACTAAAAAATGGCCCTAAATGGACCTATTTGAACCCTTAATGATGCACCGCGCGGACCGCGTCCAATCTATAAAAAACAAACACCCCCTTTATACGCGTTTTCTTGGTCACGCATGCTTACAGTATTGACTGAGACCCCCGAGCTCTCTCTCTCTCTCTCTCTCTCTCTCTCTCTTGCTCCCTGTATCCTTTCTGCCTCCTTTTCTTTCTTACATGAACAAATTGTTATAAGTTTGATGACAATTAGCTACACCAATTTACACATTTATCACGCTATCCTCCGATAAGACGTCTGTGTTGTAGCCCCAAGATAACATTTAATAGTTAATCAAGTAACGAGGAGACGTTACCAAGCGCAGCTGATATACGCCCCCTAATATCAAACTGCATGCATACAAGCAAGCTGCTCAAATCAATCACACAAACTCGCAGTACCTGTTTTCGGCTCATTCGCTACCCAGACCTAAGCGGACAGGGTATGTCTCAGTTATCGACTGCTCACATATAACAAGTTTAACTACCTTTAGAACCGTTGTTCTTTCCAATCTTAAGTCTTTTACCCACGCATACACTTGTTAACTTCTCACAATTTTAATCTGCCATTAACTCCAGGAACCTTTTTCTTGAAGTAGTCTGTTCCGATTAATCCCCGCGACCATGACGCGTTCCAACTGGCTATCGTTAGCCGTGTCGCTGGCGACGTTGATGACGATGAGCACCCCTCCAGTGATGGGAAACAACAATGAGACAGCTGCTATCATGTTCCTGGATGAATACAACGAACAGGCTATGGTAGAATACTATCAAGATGTTTCTGCTTCTTGGACATACAACACAAACATTACAGATTACAACCAAGAACAATCGGTAAGTTTAAATTATATTGTTTGAGTGGTTCAGTTGTATTCTGTATACTTCATAAGTTAAAGCGAATTTGCACTCTGTTATATAGGGAAATGATACGACAAAGTGCAAATTCTGTTTTTTTTTGTTCAGTTATATATTTCAAACACACGATTAATATGAAAGTGGTCATATACACACTCTTATTATTGAGCTTTCACAATCCGAAGAATGAATATAAAAACATGCGAATACATCATAGGCCTACTTGTGCAAACATACTGAATTAAAGTGATAATCTTAATTGTTAGCTTGGAAGAACAAAATATATAAAATGCTCCTTTGAGAAGAAAATGGAAGACTATTAAAATCGAATATAATTATGATGAAACATGATAGTGATAAGTACTTCTTCTGTTTTGAATCCATGTATTATATTGAAAAAAATGTGATGATGATCTGTGAGAATAATATTATGTTTAGAGTTATAAGGTACGTAAAATAAACGTGTTGCACATTGGCATAGCTAGAAAGGCACGGTTATACCCCACCCCTCCCTCAACCCTCGAAAGACAAAATAAAGATTTTTGTTTTAAAGTAAGAAAAAGAGTAAGAAAGAAATGAGGGTGAAACTCAACTTGAACTTGGTACTTGGTTGGGTAATCCCTTTGGCAACTCACTCAGGAAGGATGGTAGGTGAGGCGAGTAACTACAAGGAGTGTCGTGAATTGCTGGAATAGTGGACAAAGCTATGATAGAACCCCTACTTCACATTCCCCCAACACATCAACCTTGTTTCATTCAGCAAATAATCCCTGTGCCCTACCCCCCCCCCATTATACCAGGGCCCCACTATAGAGTGACCTACGCAACGCCACTGATGTGTGATTCATGGTTTGTGCCCATATATAATGTGTATGTACAATGTTTTTACATGTTTTCTTTACTTGTTTACGGCATTCTCACCACAAATAAGTGTTTTGCCTTTTAGAGAAGTTGCCAACTGTAAATCACTTTCACTGTATATTGAAACATACGAAAACTTTGAAAATAAAAGTTTACTTGATTTTGTTTATGGTCCAATTTTCACAAACGGCAACTAAAAACAAGTGAAGATAACTTAGTGGAAATTGTTTGCAAGGTGCATGTCCGACCCGTCCCTTCACCTTTTGAAGCATGCAATGATGCAAATTCCTAACATCCGACAGGAAAAGACAAATTTCTTTTGAAAACTTTCCATCGAATAAAACATGTAGATGCACTTTCATGATTTAGGGACAGAGAATAAAGTGACTTTTCATGAGTCTATTCAGGGCCAATAACAAAGCAGTGACTCCACATGACTTAACAGAAGTATTATCCCCAGGACCCCATGCAGGACCCCAGCATGCTCCAAAATGGACATCTCTATATACTCTGCATGATGGGTGGCTCTAAATACCTTCTCAAAACTATTGGAAAATATCATACTTAAACATTGAGGAAAAGGGTAATAATACAATTCTCATAATATAAAACATTTGAGTATTAATCCAATTAAGATGTTTCATATTGCAGCAAGTACCCGGGGTTGCAAGTAAGAAAAAGAACAGGAGTTGCAAAATGCTAAATCATCTTGTATTTTGTAGGCCTAAATATTGGTCGTGCGTGTTTCATATTATTTTGTTATTTATAATTTGTAACAATTATTTTTATAGCTAATAAATAGATCTAAATATATGTGCAAAACTGTTCTTCATTTAATCCTTTAAATCAACTTTTAAAAGTATAATACAATGGTCCATTTATATTGAAGCAGCTTTTCGAGATTCTGTCATTTGATAAATTATATAATATGCTTTCCATCGTATAAATTCGTAAAAATAAAAAAGAGAGTTGGCAATTGTTTGAGTTATAACTCGGTCACAGTCCTCACGCTGTACTTTATATAATGGTTGATTTTAAACTACAGAGTACAGACGAGAGACACATGTGATCAATTGTGACGTCAACATTTCATACCTTTAGGCTATACACCATCAGCATTGTCACTTTCCTTTGTTAACACGCGATGATGAACGCATCTAGCTTTTGGAAATAATCCCACTTCCTGTGTTGCGAATTTTGTATTTCCTCTTTAAGGGATAATTTAGCCAATTTTGTTTGATTTTATTTGGTAATATCCAGGGTCAAATCATGTTTTTTTCAAATTTGGAGGTCTACGTATACTGACTGAAAATGTATATGAAAATGCAAAAAGTGATAGGCTCACATATTCGTTCACCACAACAACAATAAAAAAATAGGAGATCAATACAAAACTATAAACACTTTGCGTTTGTAGGCAAATTCAGTAGGTTTACCAGATTCTTTAGCAAATTTCCTAAAAACGTCATTCTCTTATAAAACGAAGGACTTTCCTTACAACCTGATGGGCGTACAAGATCACTTTGCCTAAATGTCATCAGGATTTGACCATGGTTCTAACACAGGACCATGATTTGACACAGTTCTTTCGTGGACAAGAGAATCTGTCGGCTCTCCTATCAGCCTTTTATTGCAAAATACAAATGTAAGAATTTCATCATCACAACAGGGTTACAAAGAAAGGAAGAGGCGCTTAAAAAGGGCAATTTCTAATTGATGACTTTAACAAAATAATGTTGACAGATGTAGTCATGGTGATGTTCAGGTCACACCACCGAGCCGACTCAAGATAGAGCCCAAATCCGGAGCTAATGTATGAAATCCATGTTTTTTCCTTCTGTCTATGACTGTTGAGAGAACTTTCGTATGCTGGTAAGTAAACAGCCAGGGGACATACGACCTTAAGTCTTCTCCGAGGGACTATGCAATGATGAGTACGTATTGCGGTTTTTCTGTATGTAGTGTGCCTGAGGTATGCAGCGAGGGATGCCGGTGTGAGAGAAAAAGTATCCACTGCCTGCGGTAATTTAGGTCTTTTGGGGTCATCAGGTGTGTCTCTCCATCTGTCTAGTCTGACCCCGAGTCCAGACATGTTATCTGTCTTTCACCAAACATTATACAGAGGCTCAATAATGTATTTATATGGGGTGGGGGAGTTGGAAGGGAGGAGAATCTTTCCCGACAATAATTTCCCAAGATGATAATTTTTCTTTTAAAATACCATTGGTCTCTTTCACTAGAGAGAAGGCAGGGGCAACTAAATATTCCTTCGCCCAGGAATCTGGCCATGCCCTCTCACGTCTCAGTGTCCTAAATTGGGGAAGGGGGGGGGGTTTAACCCTTTTCTTGGAAGAGGGGGCGCTGTTTCGGGCCCTGGATCCGACTTTGCTATACTTTCATCTGTGGTTTTATCTACGGGTATCTCTTCCTGATCATGTAGGACACTAAATACCATATGCAAGGAAACGGCTGTCTGTCTAGCACAAAGCAGCGTATAGACGCGGTCGAAATGTATGCATCCAGATGGCAGCCCACATGGGCGGAACCGACCATTCACTATTATTAGCACCCGTTGCTTGACATTTTGAACTTATAATAACATTATAGTCAATGAATCATCAGGAATCATTTTGCAAATTCGAAGAACAATCATATGGAAGTATCTAGGGCGGGGTTTGTTTTGTTTTATTTTTGCGCCTACTTTTCATGCCTGAATTGAATCTCAGTCAAACTACACTGTCGCTCATAAAGGTGGAATATTTTAGTTTTACCCCGATTTATGGAATTATTTTAAAAATTATTCAAAAATAATAGATATAGATAATAGTATACATTCTCAGATTTTATTGAATAATAACTTGCCAAAGTGTGTTTTGCGGAACTGCTAAAGCATGTGTATGCTACTATGCTTATTAAATAGGGGACCTACGCTCTCAAGTCATAAATGACAGTAATGAGGATTAATGCCCCACAAAAGGGCACTAATATAGCACATCGACACGGTTTTGATCCTGGGGCCTCACAGTTACGAGGCCATTGTTTTGTCACTGAACCATGACTGTACTCAGCGGGGGCTAGGGTAGGGGGCAGTTTCCATAAATTAAAAAAACAACAGAAAATGCAATAAATTTTCAATAATTTATTACATTTTACCCCAGTCCCCAACATAAAAAAATCCTCTGGACGGCCATGCATTATGGCTCAAGGCATGGGCACACAGAATTTTTTTGAATGTTAGGCACCGGGTTTAAATGCAATAAATTATTGAAAATTTATTGCATTTTCTGGGGTTTTTTAATTTATGGAAACTGCCCCCTACCCTAGCCCTTGCTGCGTACAGTCATGGTTTAGTGACAAAGCAATGGCCTCGTAACTGTGAGGCCCCAGGATCAAAACCGTGTCGATGTGCTATATTAGTGCCCTTTTGTGGGGCATTAATCCTCATTACTTTCATTTAAGACTTAAGGGCATAGGTCCCCTAGTTGATAAGCATAGTAGCATACACATGCTTTAGCAGTCACGCAAAACACACATTAGCAAATTAATATTCAACAAAATCTGAGAATGTATACTATTATCTAAATCTATTATTTTTAAATTATTTTAAAAATAATTCCATAAATTGGAGAAAAAAAAAATATTCCACCTTTATGAGCGACAGTGTATTAAACGAGACCGACAACATTATGACAACAGACAGAACAAAAACAAATCATTATTCCAAAATAATGGCCTAAATTGGTCTTTTTAAAAGTCAATGGGGGACTTTGTGGGTCGGTTTTACGGTATGAGTGGGGTATAACAGGGTTAATCACGTTAGTGAACTGGAAATCCGAATACCGCAAATCTCTCTACAACATGATTCATATTGACTTATTTCAAATAAGTCATTGGATATACCATCCCTGGATGTATTCCAGTCACTATGCAGGCCAACTCTGGATAAGTTGTTCTGGAAAACAATGTTTTTTTAAATGTATAGATGCGTTAATAAAATAACACCCGGAATCGTACATGACAGATTTATATTCGTCTACGATATTTCACAACGAATAACTCGCAACACAGATAAGATGATGTTGCGATTACCCAAATGTAAAACAGAATTGTACAGGAAGTCATTTATTTATTCAGGAAGTGAAATTTGGAATGAGCTTCCACTCGAAGTTAAAGAAGCACAGAGCCTAGCAGTCTTTAAGAGAGCTCTAAAAGATTTTCTCACATGATTTGGAAATTGACTGACAATAACATGTAAGGTTTTTCCACCTCTGGTAGATTTATTGCACTTTTCATCCCACTTGATTGAGTTATTACATGTTTATCACAGTTTCTTTCTCATTATTTATTATGATTCAGTTTTTGTCATGTTACTTGACTCAACAAAATAACTACCACCACCAATCTCTTGTTGGTATTTAACTTCCATACCATGCTTACAATGTAATGTTAGCTTAATTATCATTAATTATTAAACTGTTGTTATTTTGTGTTCCCGTGTTGTTGTTCAACTTATCTTAATAGTTGATTTTTTTTTAAATCATTATCTAAACCATGCATACATTGTGTTAAATGTTCTAATCAGATATGCTGTACAGTTCTAATTGTAAATAAGAATACCTTGGAAATACAAGGTATGATAAATTACGTATTTTTTATGTACAGTTTTTATAATCAGGGCTCTATGGAAGACCAGGTGTTTATTTGTTTGTATACTGAACAGACTACCCTGAATAAAGAAGTGACATGAATAAATTTTAAAAAGTACTCCTTTGGATATGAGACACGTCTCAGAAACTAAAGTAACATGAATTATAAATAGATGCTAACAGTTTATTAAGGGTCATTAAGGGGGAAAACACAAAGTAGCGATCTTATCAATTAAAATAATTGTATTCCTCCTGCCTCGGTCCAACGGGCACAAGTCATGGGATGTTTTGTTACAAAGGTAAATACGATACAGAAACAGTGCCACGAAATGAAGATTGCACAGTAACGACATATCATCCTTGCTTATTCTCTATTGCAGCGATATGTGTTAAAATATATGTATTATTTAAATAAATACTGTAGAGATATATCAGGTGATAAAAGCAATCTTATAAATCCAACGGTAACAGGGGCGGACTAGGACTAGAATTCAAGATTCGTGTCAACCGACCCTCAGACAACAAATCGACTAATCCTCTAGCCAAAATATCGCGCAGCCCTAAACTTACCCTAAACGCTGTCATCACTCATTGTTATGTTTTGTCTTCGAATGATTGAACCAACGTGACATGTTTTTGTTGTCCATTAAAACAATGCGATGGAGAAACATTCACATGCATCGAATATGAATTGCATTTGTCATATTCATAGTCAGATTCAGGGGGGAAAAGTATTTGGAATAGACTGCCTCAAGAACACGTAGACGCACACACACACCCTCCTCACACACACAAACAATGCACCCATGAAATCCACTGAATGTGCAAATGTTCCTTGGAAAACCTGAATATAACAGCTGTGGTTGTAATACAAAAATGTGATTATTTTGGTCCATTTTAGAAAATTGTGAAAGAATACAAAATATATATATATATATATATATATATATATAAAAGTTTGTGATTAAAAGTTTCTAAAAAAAGAGATTTTGTACTAACCCATGGATTTTTTTTCTTCTTCAAAGATGAATGTGTTTCCTGACAATGTAAACTAAACACAAAGTGATCATACCCCTGTAAAGTTCTAACGTAACTGGTATATTATAACCAGGTATACTAGCTGTTATACCACAATGGATGCGTATGTATAGAGATGACCTATAAGGAATGAGCTGCTGCTATAGGAGATAGTCGTTGTCAATCAATGACCGCTTCGCTTATAACAATGGCCTTTACTAACCTCCAAGGGGTTTCCATTCATGTTAGGATGGTTAGGAGGATGGCGGGGGAGATGGTATAGGGGAGGGGGGGGCAAAGCAGTATACAAACACGGTATGGTTATTATGCAACGTTACTGCCCTTTAGCATAGACGTAATTTAGCTATTGAGGGGAGCTGTCCGACTCAATTATGCATGTCATAACCATCGGATCGGAGGGTGTTGGCGACAGGTCTTGAAAGAAAAAGGGTGTTAGAATAAGATCTCGGCGCCAAGCACCCCTTTACATTAATGATCTCCTGTCAAAGAGCAAGTAATTTTTCATCCCTAATTGATTCGTTACAGACGATTGTACATACAACCCTTGCTCCTACGGCAATTGCTCCGCGACAATTTCCTACAATTGACGAAAAAACATTAATTGTTTCTTCTTAACGGGAGTCTGATTTCATGGTTGGAATAACGACCTTACTTGTATTTGTTGCGTAGAGTGCGCCAATCCATTGAAAGGACACTGATGTCATGCATGGGTGGCATCGAGAGGGGGGGGGGGGTCTTATATTAAAACACAGACACACATTCACTCACACATACTATATATGCCCTGCCTTGGAAGGAATATTGCTTTTACAATTTTGCAATTGGACCATTTAAAATCACCTTAATCGAATAGAGAATAGTAATTCTCAAATGGATGTGCTGGGTTAAGAGTCCTTCTGGTTCCAGGATCACAGTTTTGTTTATCACGTGGCCCTCTGCCCTTAATGTCAACTATTCCTACAATATCTTACCAGTATTTCAAGAATGGGTGTTGTGAACATTATACAGGTTTAACTTTATCCATGAAAAGGAGTAATACATTTCATTTTGAAGTGTAACTCCTCAGGGGTTGCCATAGACATCATGAATCAAAAACGGAATTGATAAAAAGAAATATTTACGGAGGAGGAAATTACTATTGATAAACAAAAGGTTTTGACGTGTTATTGAATGATGTTACTTCCCCCGGTCTTTCTGCCTGGATTCTAAGAATATATCACTGCACTATCTGTCTTTTATTTTTCTCCACGATATACTAATATCGCTACACAAATATTTGAACATTTTGTGATAATTCAGTAGCGATACGATAAGGGGAACCAAATATCATTACCGCTATTAACCAGAATGACCCTCTGAAACAAACACAAGGTCAGATAAGATAGGAGAAAATATAGGATACGCCTTTAATAGGTTAAGATTGATACACCAAAGCGTTATAGGTAAGGAAATAAAGCATGCACTGCCCGAATGGAGTGCTTGTTATGTAAACAATCGTCCCACGTATACGACACATGCTCTGGTGACATTAATGCTCCGAGGTAATTCCCTATACTAACCTGAACTTCGGACCAACCCTGGACCTCGCAACCGCACCGTAACCCTTACTTTAAACCGAAACTAAAACCTAACCTGAAATCCAATCGCTACCCTAACCCTTCATTTGACGAAATAAAACCTGGAGCAAAATCAGGAGAAATTTAGGGCGCCAACGATCAAGCGGATCGGTGACCTGTAATCGTTTTGACCGGGGTTTTGACCTTATATACATGTATCTGCTTCCAATTCACCAGAAACATCGTCTTGAACCCTATACGTGATGATGCTTAAGGACAGAGTGTGTCCTCGACATAATACATCATCGGTAAATCTCTTAAATTTTGTCAGGAACAACACATTAGTCTTGTTTATGTGAAGGCCTCAATACAAGATAACAATTACAAGTTATACTCGGGGAATATAGGCCTATACATTACCCTAATTTAGTACCAGTAATTTTTAAAACGACTAGAAATAAAAGGTCCACCGCCAGAAAGATTATACAAGGACTGTTATTTTCTAATATAATGGGGAAACTATTCTAACGATGTTGACACGGTTCATGCTAGAGCTGTATCAAGTAATCCGCAAATCGACACCAATATAAAAGAGAGTTTGGAGTCATAGTTCACCTGTGATTCGTTATATCCTGTCAATTGACAAGTTAATTCCGTAAAAAGTACAAACAATTATTGCTTTGATAATAATTCTTCAAAACAACCCTGCTACGTACAGGTGATGACGGTGTAATGACTCAATTATGATTAGCAAATTCAGGAATCTTTGCTGTGATGATCAAACAGAGGGGGGCAAAGGGTGTCAAATTTACGAAAGGCATTTATCTATAAAATCTCAGACAAGCCAACACGAAACAAAGAGTAAAGGTTGCCATGTATTCAGCGGCACAGTTACCTCTGCAAATGCTGACAAGATCAAAACAAGAATAGATGTCAACAAATTTGCAGTGAGCACGCCATACATGATTGTTTTGGCATAGAGATTTTTTTGATTATCATTATTTTTGTTTGGATGGGAGGGGTTGGGCAGGGAAGAGATCATCCCCGTAGACACCACCCTTTATGATTTCCACTTTTTGCTTATGGGATTAAAGATGAAATTTGTTAGCTTTATGACAATAATAAACTCACTTAAGACTATTTTACCGTCTTTGTGTTGGCTTCCTTCGTAATAGGGTTTATCCCTATTCCATTCTGTTTCAATTTTATTCACATATGCAATTTCATTATGATTCGTTGACGACTTTTATTTGTATTTTGTATGTGATATTCCTGCATTTTTTACTCACCTATTAACTTTGACATTTTAATTTTGTGAGAAAAAAAATGAACCAACGAAGTGATAATCGTTGCCATCTTAGCATCACTTCTAACCTATATCACTATGGTATTCGGGTATAAATATGTATAAAATAAACTTAACTTTTTGACACTGAGATTCAACCTTGGTATGAACGAACTCAAAGTACATGCATGTACAAACCTAAATATCAATCTATCAAAGGGACATGATTCTGGTACATAATTAACCATAATCTGCATTAAAACTGATATTATAAAGAATCATATAAAGTTGATGTTCAGTTCCTGTTCCTGTTTTAGTATCCATTGGTACAAGGTACAAAATGTATCGTTTCAAGCAAATCAATCTACTTATAGCATGACCTTTATCCTTTTGATATTGATACAGACCGTAATTATTTGTTTTGCATTTTTACGATGAACCGACGTTCTTAACGTTGACATTTCCAAGTGGGCAAAGTCACTCATCTGTTTTCAAAACGTATCCAAACTTTACAAAGCGTGTTCTTAAAGTAAACGAAACGTGGTGTAGAAGCAAATGCGTCAGATCGGCATACACCTCTTCTCTAAATCATGGATCAGTGAAAGAATTAGACAAATAATTATCAATACAGAGATAACTTCATCCTACGTAAATGTTGACATATGGATGGATATAGGAATAGATTATATTACTGTTAAGAAAACTGTAGAAATTTATTTAGATCTGGACATTAAACTGCATACACATAGGTAGATAGGGTCAATGAATTGAAATAAATAAATGAAATGTTCATGACGAAAGAAGGTACGAAAATGTTGTAAATCCCACCCCCCTCCATATAAAAAGACATAATAAAATCGGTATTAATATAACATATAGCTTCTTTGAAAGGCAATCTGTCAATAAGCTTGAAGCTCTTGGAGGTGGAGATTATTTAATATGTATCATAATCTCAAGATGATTTGTGAAAAATACTGTTTAAGATTATAAAAACGATCTAGAGAATTAGGCGTGGCGATTTATGATCATGAGCAGGGCGGGAGCGACGCATTACTATTATATACTCAACCTCTATAGTATACAGATCTTATACAATATTTGGTTATACAATTATATCATGCGAGGGAAGGATGCAAGACACTAGTGCAATCTATATTTTTGTTCTTCTTTAGGTAAATAAAGATCCGCAGAATAGTATCATAAATCATAACGGTTTATATAGTTGGAACTGAATATCATTGAAATCTTAATCGTTTTTATTCGCAGGTAAATGCTAGTCTAGCCGCATCAAACTTTGAGAATGGAATGAGAACACGGGCCCTAGAATTTAACCAGACAGGTTTCTCGGAGAACACTAAACGTCTGCTGAACAAAATTATTTACATCGGTGACGCTGCTATGGAGAGCCAGGAAGATTTAGTAGAGGTAAAGTATGTAGTTCATTTTAGGATTTTTGTTTACATAGTCCTGAAAATCGTTTAAATTCTGTCTTTAATTGTGAGGGTAAAATTCCAACGCAATCACAAAGACTCTAAAAAAAAAATCAGCCTCAGCCAACCTCAATAGCCCTGTCTGCTTTCTTTGAAATGTGCCATTAGGCGTGTCTGCACTATCTCGAGATTGCCAAATATCCAGCTATTTGAATTATCCCGATCGCAAACTATCCAGCTTATTTGCGTCTTCATTAGACCGAAGTAGCAAATTAGCTGGATAGTTGGTCGGGATAATATCCGGTCGACACTATATGGGCTCCAAGATTCTTTCATTAATATTCATGAGCTTACGTGCGTGCGAGCGCGCGAGCACGTCGCACCCGACCAGCCATGCAGCTAAGTAACGGTAGGGATCTGTGTATAGAATGGCACATCTCTTATGCCTAACTCTATGACAGGCAATTCATGTGCGTTGACCAGAGTATCCAAAGTTTGAGGAGGAGGAAAGGACCCGGGTTTAAATTGTCTTTTAGCTGTGAAGAACCGTTTGTGAAAGATTTGTTCTCTCTTACCCTATTAACCTTTGAGCCGCTATATATCGGGCTCCTACTCTCAATTATTAACTATTAAAGTAATGATAAATAATGATGATGATGAAGGGAATATACGATTTTCAAATTGGGGTTTCAGACGATAATTAGAGTTTAGAGATTACTCTCGATTATTCTTATTATGAATAATTTAACTCGTATTAATCACATTGCATCTTAAGCGGGCTCCTAAACACTATTATATCGGGAGTCCTAAAAGTTTGTGAAGTAAAAAAATAATGATAATCGTAGAGCTTGAGGATGAAAAAAAGAAAATGAGGTGACGATTTATTGAAACTGATGTATTATGTCGTGTTGTGAGATAAATGGAGTTCAGATAATCCCCTAAAATACTTGGAATCGCCAGGCTTAAAACCTGTATTGACAATGTACGTACAGCTAAAGCGGGCTCCGAAACTCTATGACGGGCTCCAATCCTCTGCGAAGTATTAAAATAATCATAGAGATGATGAAAAAAGGAAAAGAAAGTGACGATGTGTTGTACTGATGTTATATAAAGGTGTTGTAGTTGATGATATATAAATTACGAGTGTTGTGAGATAAATAGAGTACAGAATAAACCCCTAAAATACTTGGAATCGCCAGGCTTAAAACCTGTATTGACAATGCACGTACAACTAAAGCGGGCTCCGAAACTCTATGACGGGCTCCAATCCTCTGCGAAGTATTAAAATAGTCATAGAAATTTATGAAAAGAGGAAAATGAGGTGACAATTTGTTTAAACTGATGTTATATATATTATGCAGTGTTCTGAGATAAAATTTAATTCAAATATACCCCTAAAATACTTGAAATCGCTAGGCTTAAAACCTGTATTGACAATGTACGTACAGCTAAAGCGGGCTCCGAAACTCAATACGGGCTCCGTCCAATCCTCTGCGAAGTATCAAAATAATCATAGAGATGATGAAAAAAGGAAAAGAAAGTGACGATGTGTTGTAATTGATGTTATATAAATGTGTTATAGTTGATGATATATAAATTACAAGTGTTGTGAGATAAATAGAGTACAGAATAAACCCCTAAAATACTTGGAATCGCCAGGCTTAAACCCTGTATTTGACAATGCACGTACAACTAAAGCGGGCTCCGAAACTCTATGACGGGCTCCAATCCTCTGCGAAGTATTAAAATAATCATAGAAATTTATGAAAAGAGGAAAATGAGGTGACGATTTGTTAGAACTGATCTTATATATATTATGCAGTGTTCTGAGATAAAATTTAATTCAAATATACCCCTAAAATACTTGAAATCGCTAGGCTTAAAACCTGTATTGACAATGTACGTACAGCTAAAGCGGGCTCCGAAACTCTATGACGGGCTCCAATCCTCTGCGAAGTATTAAAATAATCATATAAAATGATAAAACGAGGAAAACGAGGTGACGATTTGTTTAAACTGATGTTATATATATTGTGTAGTGTTCTGAGATAGAATTTAGTATAAAATACCTCTAAAATACTTGGAATCACCAGGCTTAAAACCGTACAGCTAAAGCGGGCTCCGAAACTCTATGACGGGCTCCAATCCTCTGCGAAGAATTAAAATAATCATATAGAAATGATGAAAAGAGGAAAATGAGGTGACGATTTGTTGAACCTGATGTTATATAAATTATGCAGTGTTCTGAAAATAAATTTAGTACAAAATAATATACCCCTAAAATATTTGAAATCGCCAGGCTTAAAACTTGTATTGACAATGTACGTACAGCTAAAGCGGGCTCCGAAACTCTATGACGGGCTCCAATCCTCTGCGAAGTATTAAAATAATCATATAAAATGATAAAACGAGGAAAACGAGGTGACGATGTGTTGTAATTGATGTTATGTAAATAACGAGTGTTCTGAGATAAATTTAGTACAGATAAACTCCTAAAATACGTGGAATTGCCAGGCTTAAAACCTGTATTGATATATACGTAATTTCATAGAAATTATGAAAAGAGGAAAATTAGGTGACGATTTGTTGGAATGCTCCCTAGGGAGTGGAGAAAGTGCATAGCCTACATTGTGTGCGGGGAAGCCAGAATCTGATGACCGGGTAATAATGTAAAGCGCTTAGAAACTCGGACATTCCCGACGTATATATAAGCAAAAATATAATAATTATTATTAATAATTAAGGCCTCTAAATAAGCATATTTCTTGCCTGACTATAAATTTGGGAATTTGTTATTTTACAACAAACGCATACAAAATTATAGTTTAATAAAAATTTATGAAAAAACCCGGAAAATTACGTAATTTCAGAAATACTTGGAAATCACCTGTATCAAGTTAAAAATAAATCACATTTGACTTTTATTTGGGAGGGGGGCAACTGCCTCCAAGCCCCCCCCCCCCCCCCATCAGTACGCCAGTGGTGACCAATGGTGTATCTGGCGCTTGGTCTCGTTGGGGGGGGGGGGGAGGGGCGCAAAAGCATATCCCACGCCTGTCATATCTTGTTCAGAATATGGGAAGGGGAGGGCTTTCACCAGGCTTTCACTCCCGCCGGAAGAATATTCTGAGATTTTAAAGTCCATACGGAGCATTATAATGGCTAAATTCTGAAAGAAAATGTATTCCTCCTTCATATTTTGTTCGGTAATGAATAGTGTTGTTGTTGTTGTTGTGTGCTTACCCCCCACCCCCACCCCTCCGCTTATTCACCGGCTGGCTGATTCGCCGCTAAATTGGGAAACAACAAACAAGTGCACCTTCCCCCCCCCCCCCCCCCCCGCTGCCTCTCCCCCCAAAGGGAGTATGTTGACTCCTTGTTTGCGGGAAATAAATAAATAACTTATCTCCCTACCTGTCTTCTTCCTCTTTTTTCTTTCCCTTTCTCTCCTGTTTCCCTTTCCCTTCCCTTCCTTCTCTCTCTTTTAAGTTTGCTGGGGGAGGCAAGGGCCTTTCGGCCCCCCCCGACCGCAATATTATTGATCTCCCCTTCTGTTCACCCTTTTCTTTTCTTCTTCCTCTTTTTCCTTTTCCATTCCTTCTTTCTTTTTCTGGCGGGGAAGGGGGGGGGGTGGGTGGAGAGGCAAGGACCTTTTGCCCCCCCCCCCGATCCACAACTTGTTTGCGGAAAATCGCAACTGATATCCCCCTCCTTTTCTTTTCTTCTTCCTCTTTTTTTCCTTCCCTTTATGTCCTCTTTTCCTTTTTTCTTTCCCTTTCCTTGCTTCTCTCCCTTTTTTTCTGCTGGGGAGAGGGGGTAGAGAGGCAACAGCTACGGAGGCAAGGCCCTTTCGGCTCCCCATTTACTTTTTCTTTTCTTCTTCGTTCTTTCCCATTCTCTCCTCTTTCCCTTTCACTTCTTTTCCTTCTCTCTCTCTCTCTCTCTCTTTTGGCGGAGGGGGGGGGGGGGGGGGACAAGGCACCTTCGGCCTCATGGATCCGCGCCTGCTTGAAGGTGCATAGTTGCATCTTTAAGGGTGCAGATGGCCATTTCCTGGTGCAAACAAGTACAAAAGGGCTGTCAAAGAATCTGAGTTAGGTGATTGTGCTTCACATTGGAAATTGCCTAATATAACAGACAGAAGAAAGTAAACATATACAACATAATCATTACAATCAATACAATAAAGAAATAAGCTAAAGGGATATAAATTGTCAAGATTATCAATTTAATAAACCGGTACAGGGTAGAGGTAATAAATAAACCAGCAATAATGTTGAATAAACAATCAAATAATATTGGAGGAACCTTATATTTTGTTAATAGACAATGATAGAAGCCTGAAAATCTGAATTCAATAATGGTTTTATGTGAAGGAAATACTACACTGAAAGATGCCTATCTGGTAATATGAATCAATATTTCAAATGCATATTTAAAAAAAAACACCTTAAAATGCCATTATCAAAAGATACAATATACCAAAATATTTGTGAGTGTCAATTTTGGTAATGATTCTGAGGAGTATATAATTCAAAGAGAGAGAGGGAAGGGATGTCAGTATATTTTCCTTTTCTTCAAAACCGAGGCTTAAAATTATTGAACGAAGACAAAGAGGAACAGCAACATTTCCATAGCTTGTCATGCACGTAGGAACAGGCGCGGATCCAGGATTTCTTAGGGAGGGAGGGCCCAAATTTGAAATTATGCGAGCCAAATATTGGTACGGGGGGGGGGGGTGGGGGGATAGACCAACAAAAAAAAACCAACACCCAACTCTTACATGCAGGCCCCACTGAACGTTTCTCGGCGCGGGTCAAGGGGTGGAGCCCCCAGAAGCTCTGGGGGTATAGGCATTTAATTACTGTCAGATGAGCATATTTTGATACCTTATTAATTTATGACACTGGCAGGGCACAAATTGGTGTGGGGCCCAGGGGGTGGAGCCCCCAGAAGCTCAGGGGTTTTATACATTAAATTATCGTCAGATGAGCATATTTTTATACCTTATGTGTGACACTAGCAGGTTACAAATTGGCATGTGGTCTAGGGGGCGGAGCCCCCGGAAGCTCACGGGTTTGGGCAATATATAACGGTCAGATGAGCATATTTTGATACTTTATTTGTGACACTGGCAGGTCACGAATTGGCGTGGGGTCCAGGTGGCGGAGCCCCCAAAAGCTCAGGGGTTTTGGGCAATAAATTACGGTCAGATGAGCATATTTTTATACCTTATTTGTGACACTGGCAGGTCGCGAATTGGCGTGGGGTCCAGGAGGCGGAGCCCCTGGAGGCTCAGGGGTGTTGGGCAAGAGATTTCAGTCAGATGAGCATATTTGTATACCTTATTTGTTACACTGGCAGGACACAAATTTGTGTTGGGTCCAGGGGGCGGAGCCCCCAGAAGCTCAGGGATTTTATACATTAAATTATCGTCAGATGGGCATATTTTTATACCTTATGTGTGACACTATACCAGGTCACGAATTGGCGTGGGGTCCAGGGGACAGCCCCCGGAAGCTCACCGGATTTGGGCAATACATTACGGTCAGATGAGCATATTTTGATACTTCATTTGTGACACTGATAGATCGCGAATTGGCGTGGGGTCCAGGAGGCAGAGCCCCTGGAGGCTCAGAGGTGTTGGACAATAGATTACGATCACATGAGCATCCAGGGCCCGCCTTAGGGCAGTGGTTGTGTTCAGGGGGCAGAGTCCCGGAAGCTCAGGGCTTTAGGCATTTAATCACGTCAGATGAGCATAAGTATACCTGGCAGGTCACTAATTGGCGTGAGGTCTATAGGGGCCGGAGCCCCGAGAAGCTCAGGGGTTTTAGGCATTTTATAACGGTCAGATAAGCACGCAGGGGCCGCCTTATGGCCCCTAGTGGGGTCGAGGTGGCGGAGCCCCAGAAACGTAGGGGTTTTAGGCATTTAATTACGGTCAGACAAGCATGCAGGGAGCCCGTCTTAGGGCCCCTAGTGGGGTCAAAGGGGCGGAGCTCCGGAAACCTAGGAGTTTTAGGCATTTAATTACGGTCAGATGAACATAATAATTATTAGCCCCCAGAAGCTCAGGGGTTTAAGGCATTTTATAATGGTCAGACAAGCATCCAGGGGCCCGCCTTAGGGCCCCTAGTGGAGTTTAGGGGGCGGAGCCCCGGAAACTTAGGGGTTTTAGGCATTTAATTACGGTCAATAGGATAATAGGACACTTTTTTGTTGTTGCTTTCTTTAGCACACAAAAAAGGGGGCCCCCACCTGGATTCGCCACTGCGTAGGAATGACCAAACCTTAATTTCTATGGGGAGGGCAGAAATTAGACACTTAGACGTCAATAGGATAAAGCTCGATACAGTGATTTGGAGACCAATTAAGCTGTACATTGAATAATACGAGTTATTATTCATGATAGGCTTGCTTGATTGCTTTCTTTGAAATGTTCCTTCAACATAATCTTCTCTTGCTTTTCCCTTCATCATCATCTCTATGATTTGTTTTTCATACTTCATAGATCGTCTCTTTCTTTTCCCTTCATCATCATCTCAATGATTTTTTCATACTTCATAGAGGATAAGAGCCCGACATAGTGTTAAAGAGCCCGCTTTAACTTATGTTGAATAATACAGGTTTAAAGCCTGGTGATTCCAAGTATACTTGGGGTTTATCTGTACTCCATTTATCTCAGAACACGACTTATATCATCAGTTTCAACAAATCGTCACCTCATTTTCCTCTTTTCATCATCTCTATGATTATTGTAATACTTCACAGAGGATTGGAGCCCGACATATAGAGTTTCAGCACTGGCGTACTGGTGGGGGGGGGGGGGGGCTTGGGGGCGCCAGCCTCTCCCCGACCCATAAAATGGAACCATGACCAAGGAAAGAAAGAGATGAGAAGAAAGAAAGAGAAAAAAGAAAAAGAGGAAGGAGAGGAAAGAAAGGAAAAGAAAGAAAAGAAAGAAAAGGAGAAAAAGGAAACATAAGAAAGAGAGGAGAGAGGGAGGGTGGTAAGAGCCTAAGAGAAGAGGGGTGGGAGTAAGAGAGCAAAGGGAATGTTGGGTGGAGTCGCCACGTCGAAACAGCAAGAAAGATACGCATAGATAATTATGTTGCTATGTCGGGTCCGCTGTGTCGGTATTCTTGCTCTATCTAGCTCGTGTACTATATCAATGCAGAAGTTTGAAGTCGGTGAGATGTTTAATGTCGGTCGGCCGGCAATTTTTTTTTCTCCCTACGAACTGTGACTTTTTATCGGACAAAGAAACATTTTTGAAAATTCAGACAATTTCTCTGATAATTTTTCTGAAACGTCAAAGCTCTCGCGCTTGGATCGGGAGGGCGAAAACTGAACTCAGACAAGGATTAAGTGTCGAAAACAATACAACGAATCGTCTCCTTTCTCTAATAATTTAATGAAACGTCAAAGCTTCCGCGCTATGCGCGGGAAGGGGGAAACTGAATACAGGCAAGGATTAAGTGTCGAAAACAGTACAACGAATCGTCTTTTTTCCCTAAAAATTTAATGAAATGTCAAAACTTCCGCGTTTCGCGCTTCAGGGGGAAACTGAATTCGGACAAGGATTAAGAGTCGAAAACAGTAAAACGAATAGTCTTCTTTCCCTAATAATTTAATGAAACGTCAAAGCAATGATTAAGGGTAGAAATCAGTACAACGAATCGTCTTCATTCTCTAATAATTTAATGGAACATCAAAGCTTCCGCGCATTGCGCGGGAGGGGGGGGGGGAACTGAATTCAGACAAAGATTAAGAGTAGAAATCAGTAAAACGAATCGTCTTCTTTTTCTGATAATCTAATGAAATGTCAAAGCTTCTACGCTAAGCGCGGGATGGGCGAAAATGAATTCAGACAAGGATAAAGAGTAGAGAACGGTACAATGAATCGTCTTTTTTCTCTAATAAATAAATGAAACGTCATAGCTTCCGCGCTTCGCGCGGGAGGGGCGAAACAAGAATTAAGAATCGAGAACGGTACAACGGACCGTCTATTTTCTCTAATGATTTAATGAAGTATCAAAGCTTCCGCGCACGGAAGGGGAAAAACTGAAAAATAACATAGTTCCTGGCCCTGGGTTTACAGGGTAAAATTTGTAGACATTGGGACATTGGCATTAATATATTTGTCGGTAATTGGTGGCTCGTTTTGTAGGTAATCGGTGGCCTCTATACACCCCCCTTCAGGGCCCTCCTTCCCCCACTGAAAAAGATCTAGCGACGCCCCTCATAACAACACAGTTTATACACTCGAGATAATATTAAGTACAACTGGTGAAGTACCGGACCTCTGTCTTTGTGCAATGTGCGGCAACGAAGTATATTATACAACGTCTCACGACGTGACGGATCACTTTTCTCTAACTTCTAACCAAGCAGAAGGCCTCGTTTTTTTTTCCAGGAAGTGCCGGTGGACATTAATGCGCCAAATGTGGTTCTCAAATTGAAAAAGATCCCTACTCTTGGAGGGCGTAGGAGAAAGCAATTTTACGTCATATTACTCCAGGAAGTGCCTGAAAATGCGTCTAATGTGGTTCTAAAATTGCAAATGCTTCCTACTCCCCCTTCCTAACCCCCTCCATGACCCACCCCCAGCACTTGGTTCCGCTCCCTCGCCGCTAAAGCCTCGCTCTGTCGCTTCATCAGGTTTTACATGTATTTCACCCCATGCCATTTCGTGCCCCCCCCCCCCCCCCCCCGTCAGGCACGTAGCCACGGGGGGGGGGGGGGGGGCACGTGTACTGTACATAGATCAATACAGGTTTTAAGCCTTGCCATTCCAAGTATTTTAGGGGTTTATTCTGTACTCTATTTATCTCACAACACTCGTAATTTATATATCATCAACTACAACACATTTATATAACATCAATTACAACACATCGTCACTTTCTTTTCCTTTTTTCATCATCTCTATGATTATTTTGATACTTCGCAGAGGATTGGAGCCCGTCATAGAGTTTCGGAGCCCGCTTTAGTTGTACGTGCATTGTCAATACAGGTTTTAAGCCTGGCGATTCCAAGTATTTTAGGGGTTTATTTGTAATACATTTTATCTCAGAACACTGCATAATTTATATAAGATCAGTTTCAACAAATCGTCACCTCATTTTCCTCTTTTCATCATTTTCTATGATTATTTTAATACTTCGCAGAGGATTGGAGCCGGTCATATAGTTTCGGAGCCCGCTTTAGCTGTACGTACATTGTCAATACAGGTTTTAAGCCTGGCAATTCCAAGTATTTTAGGGGTATTTTGTACTACATTATCTCAGAACACTGCATAATATATATAAGATCAGTTTTAACAAATCGTCACCTCATTTTCCTCTTTTCATAATTTTCTATGATTATTTTAATACTTCGCAGAGGATTGGAGCCCGTCATAGAGTTTCGGAGCCCGCTTTAGTTGTACGTGCATTGTCAATACAGGTTTTAAGCCTGGCGATTCCAAGTATTTTAGGGGTTTATTCTGTACTCTATTTATCTAACAACACTCGTAATTTATATATCATCAACTACAACACATTTATATAACATCAATTACAACACATCGTCACTTTCTTTTCCTTTTTTCATCATCTCTATGATTATTTTGATACTTCGCAGAGGATGGGAGCCCGTCATAGAGTTTCGGAGCCCGCTTTAGCTGTACGTACATTGTCAATACAGGTTTTAAGCCTGGCAATTCCAAGTATTTTAGGGGTATTTTGTACTACATTTTATCTCAGAACACTGCATAATATAATAAGATCAGTTTTAACAAAACGTCACCTCATTTTCCTCTTTTCATAATTTTCTATGATTATTTTAATACTTCGCAGAGGATTGGAGCCCGTCATAGAGTTTCGGAGCCCGCTTTAGCTGTACGTACATTGTCAATACAGGTTTTAAGCCTGGCAATTCCAAGTATTTTAGGGGTATTTTGTACTACATTTTATCTCAGAACACTGCATAATATAATAAGATCAGTTTTAACAAAACGTCACCTCATTTTCCTCTTTTCATAATTTTCTATGATTATTTTAATACTTCGCAGAGGATTGGAGCCCGTCATAGAGTTTCGGAGCCCGCTTTAGCTGTACGTACATTGTCAATACAGGTTTTAAGCCTGGCAATTCCAAGTATTTTAGGGGTATTTTGTACTACATTTTATCTCAGAACACTGCATAATATAATAAGATCAGTTTTAACAAAACGTCACCTCATTTTCCTCTTTTC
The DNA here is from genome assembly GCA_035222895.1 of Strongylocentrotus droebachiensis. Taxonomy (NCBI): domain Eukaryota; kingdom Metazoa; phylum Echinodermata; class Echinoidea; order Camarodonta; family Strongylocentrotidae; genus Strongylocentrotus; species Strongylocentrotus droebachiensis. The sequence continues at coordinate 149,808 of JAVYIG010004454.1, forward strand.
ATAATTTTCTATGATTAATTTAATACTTCGCAGAGGATTGGAGCCCGTCATAGAGTTTCGGAGCCCGCTTTAGCTGTACGTACATTGTCAATACAGGTTTTAAGCCTGGCAATTCCAAGTATTTTAGGGGTTTATTTGTAATACATTTTATCTCAGAACACTGCATAATTTATATAAGATCAGTTTCAACAAATCGTCACCTCATTTTCCTCTTTTCATCATTTTCTATGATTATTTTAATACTTCGCAGAGGATTGGAGCCCGTCATAGAGTTTCGGAGCCCGCTTTAGCTGTACATAGATCAATACAGGTTTTAAGCCTTGCCATTCCAAGTATTTTAGGGGTTTATTCTGTACTCTATTTATCTCACAACACTCGTAATTTATATATCATCAACTACAACACATTTATATAACATCAATTACAACACATCGTCACTTTCTTTTCCTTTTTTCATCATCTCTATGATTATTTTGATACTTCGCAGAGGATTGGAGCCCGTCATAGAGTTTCGGAGCCCGCTTTAGTTGTACGTGCATTGTCAATACAGGTTTTAAGCCTGGCGATTCCAAGTATTTTAGGGGTTTATTTGTAATACATTTTATCTCAGAACACTGCATAATTTATATAAGATCAGTTTCAACAAATCGTCACCTCATTTTCCTCTTTTCATCATTTTCTATGATTATTTTAATACTTCGCAGAGGATTGGAGCCGGTCATATAGTTTCGGAGCCCGCTTTAGCTGTACGTACATTGTCAATACAGGTTTTAAGCCTGGCAATTCCAAGTATTTTAGGGGTATTTTGTACTACATTTTATCTCAGAACACTGCATAATATATATAAGATCAGTTTTAACAAATCGTCACCTCATTTTCCTCTTTTCATAATTTTCTATGATTATTTTAATACTTCGCAGAGGATTGGAGCCCGTCATAGAGTTTCGGAGCCCGCTTTAGTTGTACGTGCATTGTCAATACAGGTTTTAAGCCTGGTGATTCCAAGTATTTTAGGGGTTTATTCTGTACTCTATTTATCTCACAACACTCGTAATTTATATATCATCAACTACAACACATTTATATAACATCAATTACAACACATCGTCACTTTATTTTCCTTTTTTCATCATCTCTATGATTATTTTGATACTTCGCAGAGGATGGGAGCCCGTCATAGAGTTTCGGAGCCCGCTTTAGCTGTACGTACATTGTCAATACAGGTTTTAAGCCTGGCAATTCCAAGTATTTTAGGGGTATTTTGTACTACATTTTATCTCAGAACACTGCATAATATAATAAGATCAGTTTTAACAAAACGTCACCTCATTTTCCTCTTTTCATAATTTTCTATGATTATTTTAATACTTCGCAGAGGATGGGAGCCCGTCATAGAGTTTCGGAGCCCGCTTTAGTTGTACGTGCATTGTCAATACAGGTTTTAAGCCTGGCGATTCCAAGTATTTTAGGGGTTTATTTGTAATACATTTTATCTCAGAACACTGCATAATTTATATAAGATCAGTTTCAACAAATCGTCACCTCATTTTCCTCTTTTCATCATTTTCTATGATTATTTTAATACTTCGCAGAGGATTGGAGCCGGTCATATAGTTTCGGAGCCCGCTTTAGCTGTACGTACATTGTCAATTCAGGTTTTAAGCCTGGCAATTTCAAGTATTTTAGGGGTATTTTGTACTACATTTTATCTCAGAACACTGCATAATATATATAAGATCAGTTTTAACAAATCGTCACCTCATTTTCCTCTTTTCATAATTTTCTATGATTATTTTAATACTTCGCAGAGGATTGGAGCCCGTCATATAGTTTCGGAGCCCGCTTTAGCTGTACGTACATTGTCAATTCAGGTTTTAAGCCTGGCAATTCCAAGTATTTTAGGGGTATTTTGTACTACATTTTATCTCAGAACACTGCATAATATAATAAGATCAGTTTTAACAAAACGTCACCTCATTTTCCTCTTTTCATAATTTTCTATGATTATTTTAATACTTCGCAGAGGATTGGAGCCCGTCATAGAGTTTCGGAGCCCGCTTTAGCTGCACGTACATTGTCAATACAGGTTTTAAGCCTGGCAATTCCAAGTATTTTAGGGGTATTTTGTACTACATTTTATCTCAGAACACTGCATAATATATATAAGATCAGTTTTAACAAATCGTCACCTCATTTTCCTCTTTTCATAATTTTCTATGATTATTTTAATACTTCGCAGAGGATTGGAGCCCGTCATAGAGTTTCGGAGCCCGCTTTAGTTGTACGTGCATTGTCAATACAGGTTTTAAGCCTGGTGATTCCAAGTATTTTAGGGGTTTATTCTGTACTCTATTTATCTCACAACACTCGTAATTTATATATCATCAACTACAACACATTTATATAACATCAATTACAACACATCGTCACTTTCTTTTCCTTTTTTCATCATCTCTATGATTATTTTGATACTTCGCAGAGGATGGGAGCCCGTCATAGAGTTTCGGAGCCCGCTTTAGCTGTACGTACATTGTCAATACAGGTTTTAAGCCTGGCAATTCCAAGTATTTTAGGGGTATTTTGTACTACATTTTATCTCAGAACACTGCATAATATAATAAGATCAGTTTTAACAAAACGTCACCTCATTTTCCTCTTTTCATAATTTTCTATGATTATTTTAATACTTCGCAGAGGATGGGAGCCCGTCATAGAGTTTCGGAGCCCGCTTTAGTTGTACGTGCATTGTCAATACAGGTTTTAAGCCTGGCGATTCCAAGTATTTTAGGGGTTTATTTGTAATACATTTTATCTCAGAACACTGCATAATTTATATAAGATCAGTTTCAACAAATCGTCACCTCATTTTCCTCTTTTCATCATTTTCTATGATTATTTTAATACTTCGCAGAGGATTGGAGCCGGTCATATAGTTTCGGAGCCCGCTTTAGCTGTACGTACATTGTCAATTCAGGTTTTAAGCCTGGCAATTTCAAGTATTTTAGGGGTATTTTGTACTACATTTTATCTCAGAACACTGCATAATATATATAAGATCAGTTTTAACAAATCGTCACCTCATTTTCCTCTTTTCATAATTTTCTATGATTATTTTAATACTTCGCAGAGGATTGGAGCCCGTCATATAGTTTCGGAGCCCGCTTTAGCTGTACGTACATTGTCAATTCAGGTTTTAAGCCTGGCAATTCCAAGTATTTTAGGGGTATTTTGTACTACATTTTATCTCAGAACACTGCATAATATAATAAGATCAGTTTTAACAAAACGTCACCTCATTTTCCTCTTTTCATAATTTTCTATGATTATTTTAATACTTCGCAGAGGATTGGAGCCCGTCATAGAGTTTCGGAGCCCGCTTTAGCTGCACGTACATTGTCAATACAGGTTTTAAGCCTGGCAATTCCAAGTATTTTAGGGGTATTTTGTACTACATTTTATCTCAGAACACTGCATAATATATATAAGATCAGTTTTAACAAATCGTCACCTCATTTTCCTCTTTTCATAATTTTCTATGATTATTTTAATACTTCGCAGAGGATTGGAGCCCGTCATAGAGTTTCGGAGCCCGCTTTAGTTGTACGTGCATTGTCAATACAGGTTTTAAGCCTGGTGATTCCAAGTATTTTAGGGGTTTATTCTGTACTCTATTTATCTCACAACACTCGTAATTTATATATCATCAACTACAACACATTTATATAACATCAATTACAACACATCGTCACTTTCTTTTCCTTTTTTCATCATCTCTATGATTATTTTGATACTTCGCAGAGGATGGGAGCCCGTCATAGAGTTTCGGAGCCCGCTTTAGTTGTACGTGCATTGTCAATACAGGTTTTAAGCCTGGCGATTCCAAGTATTTTAGGGGTTTATTTGTAATACATTTTATCTCAGAACACTGCATAATTTATATAAGATCAGTTTCAACAAATCGTCACCTCATTTTCCTCTTTTCATCATTTTCTATGATTATTTTAATACTTCGCAGAGGATTGGAGCCGGTCATATAGTTTCGGAGCCCGCTTTAGCTGTACGTACATTGTCAATTCAGGTTTTAAGCCTGGCAATTTCAAGTATTTTAGGGGTATTTTGTACTACATTTTATCTCAGAACACTGCATAATATATATAAGATCAGTTTTAACAAATCGTCACCTCATTTTCCTCTTTTCATAATTTTCTATGATTATTTTAATACTTCGCAGAGGATTGGAGCCCGTCATAGAGTTTCGGAGCCCGCTTTAGTAACTGTTGTACGTGCATTGTCAATACAGGTTTTAAGCCTGGTGATTCGAAGTATTTTAGGGGTTTATTCTGTACTCTATTTATCTCACAACACTCGTAATTTATATATCATCAACTACAACACATTTATATAACATCAATTACAACACATCGTCACTTTCTTTTCCTTTTTTCATCATCTCTATGATTATTTTGATACTTCGCAGAGGATGGGAGCCCGTCATAGAGTTTCGGAGCCCGCTTTAGCTGTACGTACATTGTCAATACAGGTTTTAAGCCTGGCAATTCCAAGTATTTTAGGGGTATTTTGTACTACATTTTATCTCAGAACACTGCATAATATAATAAGATCAGTTTTAACAAAACGTCACCTCATTTTCCTCTTTTCATAATTTTCTATGATTATTTTAATACTTCGCAGAGGATTGGAGCCCGTCATAGAGTTTCGGAGCCCGCTTTAGCTGTACGTACATTGTCAATACAGGTTTTAAGCCTGGCAATTCCAAGTATTTTAGGGGTATTTTGTACTACATTATCTCAGAACACTGCATAATATATATAAGATCAGTTTTAACAAATCGTCACCTCATTTTCCTCTTTTCATAATTTTCTATGATTATTTTAATACTTCGCAGAGGATTGGAGCCCGTCATAGAGTTTCGGAGCCCGCTTTAGTTGTATGTGCATTGCAGGTTTTAAAGGTAATACAAAGTTTTGGGAAATTTTGAAAATTGGGTGGATAGTGATTCTTTACAATTTTGATATATTTCGACGCCCCTGTGGATGTTTAATAATCACTAGAAAATTTAGCCACTAAAACACTTCTGCTTTCGAGAAAAATTGAATATAAAAATTTACCGGTGCTCCCGGTAAATTTTGACGAATTTCAAACAGCGCCTACGGCCGTACAACGGAAGCTGCGACCATGAAAATCTCAGAATATGTAGTTGTGATATATAATTTTCGAACGGGAATTGCTAATCGGTCGAATTAAGTCAATACACATTGTTTTATAGCATAATTAATATCTTGACCTTGAGAGGGAGCTATACAACGTAAGGAGTTTATTATTTACAATATCATAACTTTAGAATCGATTTCAACAGCGACAACGATCACTGAATATTTTAGGACCGCATTATGCTTCCAATATGTAAATTTGAATCAAATTCATGACCCCATACCAAAACTTATACCTTTAAGCCTGGCGATTCCAAGTATTTTAGGGGTTTATTCTGTACTCTATTTATCTCACAACACTCGTAATTTATATATCATCAACTACAACACATTTATATAACATCAATTACAACACATCGTCACTTTCTTTTCCTTTTTTCATCATCTCTATGATTATTTTGATACTTCGCAGAGGATGGGAGCCCGTCATAGAGTTTCGGAGCCCGCTTTAGCTGTACGTACATTGTCAATACAGGTTTTAAGCCTGGCAATTCCAAGTATTTTAGGGGTATTTTGTACTACATTTTATCTCAGAACACTGCATAATATAATAAGATCAGTTTTAACAAAACGTCACCTCATTTTCCTCTTTCATAATTTTCTATGATTATTTTAATACTTCGCAGAGGATTGGAGCCCGTCATAGAGTTTCGGAGCCCGCTTTAGCTGTACGTACATTGTCAATACAGGTTTTAAGCCTGGCAATTCCAAGTATTTTAGGGGTATTTTGTACTACATTTTATCTCAGAACACTGCATAATATAATAAGATCAGTTTTAACAAAACGTCACCTCATTTTCCTCTTTTCATAATTTTCTATGATTATTTTAATACTTCGCAGAGGATTGGAGCCCGTCATAGAGTTTCGGAGCCCGCTTTAGCTGTACGTACATTGTCAATACAGGTTTTAAGCCTGGCAATTCCAAGTATTTTAGGGGTATTTTGTACTACATTTTATCTCAGAACACTGCATAATATATATAAGATCAGTTTTAACAAATCGTCACCTCATTTTCCTCTTTTCATAATTTTCTATGATTATTTTAATACTTCGCAGAGGATTGGAGCCCGTCATAGAGTTTCGGAGCCCGCTTTAGTTGTACGTGCATTGTCAATACAGGTTTTAAGCCTGGCGATTCCAAGTATTTTAGGGGTTTATTCTGTACTCTATTTATCTCACAACACTCGTAATTTATATATCATCAACTACAACACATTTATATAACATCAATTACAACACATCGTCACTTTATTTTCCTTTTTTCATCATCTCTATGATTATTTTGATACTTCGCAGAGGATTGGAGCCCGTCATAGAGTTTCGGAGCCCGCTTTAGTTGTACGTGCATTGTCAATACAGGTTTTGCTGGCGATTCCAAGTATTTTAGGGGTTTATTTGTAATACATTTTATCTCAGAACACTAAATAATTTATATAACACCAGTTTTAACAAATCGCCACCTCATTTTCCTCTTTTCATTATTTTCTATGATTATTTTAATACTTCGCAGAGGATTGGAGCCCGTCATAGAGTTTCGGAGCCCGCTATAGCTGTACATAGATCAATACAGGTTTTAAGCCTTGCCATTCCGAGTATTTTAGGCGTATATTTTGTACTAAATGTTATCTCAGAACACTGCATAATTGATATAAGATCAGTTTCAACAAACCGTCACCTCTTTTTCCTCTTTTCATAATTTTCTATGATTATTTTAATACTTCGCAGAGGATTGGAGCCCGTCATAGAGTTTCGTAGCCCGCTTTATTTCACTGTACGAGTTATTATTCATTATAAGAATAATCGAGAGTAATCTATAAACTCTAATTATCTTCTGAAACCTCAAATTGAACATTGAACAATATAATATTATATTATAGTGTTCATTTATTTCTAAACACGGGCTCAAAGGTCAGATGGGTAAAAAGTTTTTTTTTTTAAATAAACCTTCATAACTGTTCTTCACAGCTAAAAGACAATTTGAACCCTTGGTCCTTTCCTCCTCCTCAAACTTTGGGTACTTTAAATATAGGTGATACTGATAATGAATTGCCTGTCATAGAGTTAGGCGTTCTGCTAACGTTCGTAACCATGTGCGTTATATGCACAGAGTTCGGCGTTCTGCCAAAGAGATGTACAGATCTTACTCGTAGCATTGAGTATACTCGTATTGCTGAGCATTGAGTATGGCATAGAGAAACTTAGCTGTATGGGCAGGCGCTCGCGCGCTCGCACGCACAGCTCATGAATAATAATGAGAGAATCTTGGAGCCCATATAGTGTCGACCATAATATCCCAAGATATCTCGGTCTAGTTTGCGGTTTTCCGTGTTTACTCGAGGTCAGTGGTTGCGAGGTCAGCGCTGAGCGGTATAGATCGCATGTGCGAACCGGAAATCGTTGTGCATGATGGGATCGGGATAATTGACTCCGTACTTCGGTCTAATGAAGACGGTCGCAAACTATCCCGCTAGTTCGGAAATTGAAGGATATTTTGCAAACTAGACCGAGATATCTTGGGATATTATCCCGACCAACTATCCAGCTAATTTGCCACTTCGGTCTAATGAAGACGCAAATAGCTGGATAGTTTCGATCGGGATAGTTCAAAATAGCTGGATATTTGGCAATCTCGAGATAGTGCAGACACGCCTATTGAGTTTCTTTCTTGAAAGTCCTTGGGATGATGTTATGATTTCCTGGGAATTTTAAGAACGTCATCGACGTTGTATTGTACTTCTTGCTATGATTACATGTTGTTCTTCTTTCTTCAGCTGACTAACCTACTGGCGCAGATGGAGACTCGTTACTCGACAGGAAAGCCTTGCAAAGAGGACGGCACATGCTATTCTCTAGAACCAGGTGAGAATTCGAGATACAATTCTGTCAAGATAAAACTGTTATATTTTAACACCATCACAAAGACTTTCGAGAAATCAAGTCTAGGCAAATTGGATAGCCCTCTCCATCAATTTTTTGAATTCGCGAACATTACAATGACCTGTTTCGTGATTTATATTAGATGTAAAATAGGGTAAAAATCAACTATATTGCAAAGTTAATATCCCTAGAGAATTCACAATTTCTTTCAAATGTTGTTAGAGCACTCTGTCAGGGGAGTGATTTAAATTTTCCTTCAAAAAGAATTCATTTACAAAAAAAGAACTTGGAAAGTGCAACATATCAAATAAAATATACAATGTATTTATATAAATACTGTAGGAGGCTTTAAAAAACACACAATATAAACAGCAAAGGAGTTTGACTGTAAAAAAATATTATCAAGGTGTGAATCATAATATTACAATTAAAGAGATAGGGGTGTGGGGTTTATCATTCAATAATCTCTTTTGTTTTTATTTGAATTTTATCTCCAAAGAACTCACTAGGATCATGTCTGAGTCACGCGACTACCAAGAGCTTTACTGGGCATGGGATGCCTGGCGTGATGAGGTCGGGGCTCCAGCCCGTCAGGATTACGCTCGATACGTCGAGCTGAAAAATATAGGCGCTCAAGCCAACGGTAAGTCACACACAGACACACACACGCGCGCACTCGCGCACCCACAGCCCCCACCCACCCTCCTCCCACATACACAATACGTTATAGAAAGATCAGCATTCAGAACGTAGACATTAATTTGTGAGAATCTGGGAATTCTCCCTGTTCATACATACGTTTTTTTAAAGATGACCTCTATCGTGACGTTCAAACATGTGATTTTGAATTTTAGAAGTGGGAGGCTGATCGATCGTCAGAGGTACCTTTTAACTTAATAACGGTTATGATGGCAAACAAATGTTTTGAGTGGTAATATTAAAACAAAATACCCTGTTGATTAATGTTCCAAGAAATAAAGTTGTTACTCGTTCCGAGGATTTTATCTTCTTATCCTTTATTAACAAACTTTAAAAGCAATTGAAACCTGCATTGAGCCGTATATTATAGGTATAGGTCGTGATGATATATGCGTTATGTTATTATCAATAAAGAGATATTAACATGTTTAATCATACAAGGAAACTCACTATATTCATTGTAGATATAAAGAAGGCATGTGGTATTCACATAATTGACAATAGAAAATGATAATCAAACAATAAACAGACAATGACTCATTTCACGCCTATGGATTTATTGTTAGAACCTCTCATCAATCCTCAACTTTAGTTGAAGAAAAACAATTATCTTGCAGCTGATCAGAATTCTGAAAAAAGGAAACAAAATGTACCGTGCACTGACAGGCTCTAGTTGAAATTATGAATCGAGGTGGCAGGAATAGCACTATTTTCTGAGGGGCGTAGCCCCAAAGAAAATAGTGCTATTTCTGTCGCCGATGAATCCTTAACTTCACTAGTGGCTTGAAATGGTGCATGATATATATATTTTTTTTTTTTCAAGCCAACCTTCATAAAATAATAACAATAATAATTATAATAATGTATACTGTCACTGAAGTAGTTGTAGAGTGCAGTGAGGGCAGCGCAGACGACCGTACGGGCCGAACGGGCCGACACCGATATCATATTGATCTTGATCGATCGCATATCTATGACGTCATCCATGGTATAGTGCCATGGTATAGTGCAATGTACCATGGATGACGTCACGGTATAGCACATTTTTCTTATCGGTAACAACGTTATATTTGGTCACATGATGCTAGGTTGACCAATCACTGAACAGGATTTCATTGATCAGAAATAATGTTTAATACTAACCCACTAAAATCAAAGAAGCCTGATATACATGAAACATGTTCTATTAAATAACATCTTTTTACGAATTAAAGAGAAACCACTACCAGAATAGTAGTTTAACGTTTTATAGAAGAAAAAAACAGTTTCATTCTTGATCAGGGAGGCCATTTAGGAAAGTAGCCGCAAGGCTTGGCGCAACTATAAACACTTCTTAGACATAGGCATATCCTCCTTACTCGTCTCGAATTTGTTGACTTAAGGTCAAACTATGAAATGCATAATGCATTCAAATCCTAATTACGCTGTTAGAACGTACCAATGAGATATACACTAGTAGCCATGGACAAGGCATGGATATAAATTATGTAGACGTTTCATTGACTGTCTGCGTCAGTCAAAACACTCCATGTTATGACGTCATGGGTTATTCCGATTTTATAGGCTGTTATTAAATCAAAAGTAATACCCTGCGGTACTTCCGTCATCTTTAGCTTTAAGTCGCTTTCAATGGGATGATGAGAAAGTAGAATAATAATCAGTTCTTGAATACCGAATAATATTTAAACAATGTGCTTCCAAATAACTTTGGATTTTTACCCTGGCCTCAGCCTTTAAGAAGGTAGGGGCTAAGTCATTCAAGGAATTATTGCCTATGTACAGCACACATTTGCTATACCTGGGTTGAGTGTGACAGATGTAGAGTAATTCCTTGTCTAAGGACGAAACTGCTTTAACATATTGTGTTTGAACCCCATACCTTGTGATCCACAGATTGGTGAATTATCCACTAGACCACACAGTTTCTACTTTCTACATGTTTTTCCAATCCTCTTTTATATAATTATAACAATTATATTGAATGAAGTTTATTCATTATTATGTTGCTTACTTTTTATAGACCAACCGGACAATGGTGCCTATTGGCGTTCTTGGTATGAGGTGGATAACTTGGAAGAAATGACTGAAGAGCTATACACCCAGCTCTCACCTCTGTACAATAACCTACACGCATACGTACGTAGGAAGCTATACGAGGTCTATGGCGGAGACTACATCAACCTTCGAGGACCCATTCCTGCTCATATCTTTGGTAGGTCTAGAATCAAGATTAAAAACACATTCGATTTTGTCTTATAATCATAATTATGAACACAAAAATAAAATTGCATTATTTATTTTATTTCGTGGAGGTAGGAGGCAAGATTTCCTATAAGCACAAATCTTGTGATGGGGTCGCTATAACGCCATAAGGCCATAGTGATCATACTTTGGTTAGTTGTCCAATCATAATTATAATAATGATTTTCGACCTATTAAAAATGGTATCCATGTAAAACTGATGCTTATAACCCTGCCATTAATTTGACTGATATCATCTTTAACTGGCAAGTCTGGCCCATCCGCAAGTTAAACTGGATAAACAGAGGAAAGAAAGAAAAAAACAGTGAAAGTCTCATCAAATCAGATGAAGAATAGGTAAGTAATGGAATGACAATTTGCGATGAGACGATTTCATCTAATTTCTATGTCAGTTCTGTACATATATATTTGACAAAAATATCCGCTTTTCTGCTCTAGGAACGTAAAACATGGCTAGAATCCACATGGAATATGCGCCAAATTACCATTTCTATAATTTACTGCAATATAAAGGAAAAATATATATACAGGTGAATCCAAGAACAAATCAGAGGAAAAACGTGAAATTTCATTTTAAAAAAACTATGGGGAAAAGTGAGGGATGACACCATTAACTTGCTAATTTGTATAAAGCCTATTTGATACAAAGCATCGTTATGAAACTATGTGGAAGCTTAACATTCCATAACTGTTTGTTTTATTTGTCTCTATTTATTAAATTCAACTTGCAAATGGGGCAGACTTGCCCTTTAAACATCCAACCAGTGTAGAGGTCATACAGGGCAGTATGGTCTAGAGAAATTGTATTGCAACTAGTTTTAATGTTCT